>JARKIE010000157.1:0-212728 GCA_029378255.1 Mycena rosella | reverse complement strand
TCACACGGCAACGGAACACAATAGTTGTTTCCATGAACTATATTTAGTATTGACACTTGACACTTGACGTCTCCGATCACGATTTGCCTGGTAACCTCATTGTATTATATACTTAGCTACTTAAGTTCACACGGTTCAACAAACAGTATAAGTAGAGTAGCTATTCACTTGTAGTTCTTTAGTCTTTTATTCGATCATCTTTTCGAGATCACTTGCACCTCCCAATCCACTCTCTTGTAGAGTTGGACGCAAGCCTTGACTGTGACAGTTGGACCTTGTCATGTAATCTTTCTCACCTACCTACCTCCTTCAGTTTCAAAGCACACACGGCTAGTGGCAGCAATTTGAAGCAATTCATTTCTGGACTCTTTCAGACACATCTCTTATTATTTGCATGAATGCTACGAGGCCCGTGGCAGATAACACCCAGTTGATCCGTTCATAAACTGAGGCAAACAGCAAAACAGTCCCGCCTGCCCGGATCGAACGGGCGGCCTCGGGATTACGTAGGTAACCTTTACAGTCCCACGCTCTGCCAACTGAGCTAAGGCGGGATGAAAGCATGTCGGGCAAGTGCAGACTAGGGGGTCGGGGAGAGAAGTCTAAAATTAGTACATCATCTTACCTTGCGCCGGCGAGCCACGAAACTTGGCCAGATTTCCTTCGGCAGACGGAGCTGGGATTTATACCTTGTATACTACACGCTCAGATACTTTCAGAATTTCTCAGAGGGGCAGTGGAACGATATTGACTGGGACGTGAGTCGGTTGTATTTAGTAGGGTCACACGTGACACAACGTCACCGAATCCTCCCTTGCATTTACTGCGCACCTTGGAAGGCTCCTAGGTGTGCGATTTTGTCAGAGGGTGGCAGGCATGTAGATCTACATTCCTTAAATTTTCTAGGGCATAGGACACAAAAACGAGGTTCCCATCAACGAAACTGTTACATCAGGTGCTGTAATAGGGGCTTCAAATTTCATTGGAGCGAGGGAAGCATGGAGGAAGAATGCATATGGGACGCGCAAGAGGCATTACGACTCCGACTCCGGCTATGATACTTTGGACGTTGTACAGTATGTGCATGAGTTATAAGCTATTCCGTCCTGGCTTGGCTTCATCTTCAGTCTGTCTGTCCGCACCACATCCACATCCACATCCACATCCCCATCCCCATCCCCATCCACCTACATCCATCCCGCGCCCCACTCCTCGCGCCAAATCCACCCGCCTCCTCCTTGTCCTAGGCGGTCCTCACTCCGCATGCCCCCCCTCGCTCTCGTCGCCCGGGATCTCATCGAGCTGCACCGCACCGCACCGCATCAGTATCTCATGGAACGGCGAAGAAGGACAACGGAGAAGCAGAACAGCGAAGATGCCGCAGACGCCGAAGAGGGGGGAGGAGAGGAGAAAAACAAAAGAAAGAGAAAAAAATAAAGAGCCGAACGCACCAGATCCAGATCAACAAGACACTCCCCGATAATGCGCACCGCGGTCCTCCTCCGCGATCACCAGCGGCGGCGCGAAGCGCACACTGCAAAAAAAAAAAAGAGAAACGTCAGCGCTCTTCTCTATCTCGGCTCCCGCTTCTCCTCGCCGCAAGAGGACAAACGATAGAGGGCAGAACAAAGCACGCACACATCCGGCTTCGCCAGCACGCCGCGGCTCTTCAGCAGCAAGCACAGCTGCCACGCGCTGCGCCCCCTCGTGCTCTTCGCAGCGTCGAACACGAGCGCGTTGAGTAGGCCGCGCCCCCGCACGGCGCGCACGAGCGGCGCGCGCAGGTCGCGGAGCGCGCGGCGGAAGAGGGCGCCGAGCGCGGCGGCGCGCGGGGCGAGCTGCTCGTCGGTGAGGACGCGCAGGGCGGTGAGGGCGACGGCGCAGGCGAGGGGGTTGCTGGGGGGCGTTAGTGAGGGGAGTAGGAGTGGGAAGAGGGGGTGGGTGGGACAAGGGGGAAGGGGTTAATTGGCAGCGGAGGCGGTCGTTCGTGAGCTTGGAGGGGAGGAAGCAAGGGACGGGCAAGAGAGGGCAGGGAGGAACGGAAGGAAAGACAAAACGCACCCGCCATACGTGCTCCCATGCTCGCCGGGCTGGATGCACAGCATGACCTCGCGGTCCGCGAGCACGGCCGACACGGGGTACACACCGCTCGAGAGCGCCTTGCCGAGCAGCACGACGTCGGGGCGCACGCCGTCGTGCTCGCACGTTAGTATGAGGAAAGGAGGGAAAGAGGGGGGAGGGGAAGGGGGCGCACGGTCTGTATCTCGTCGCAGATGAGGAGCACGTTGTGCTTCTTGCACAGCGCGTGCACTTTCGTCAGATAGCCCTCGTCCGGCACCACGATCCTAGCACCAATGAATACGAGAGTAGGGAGGAAGGAAAAACGCGACGCACCCCGCCTCGCCCTGGATCGGCTCGACCAGGAACGCCGCGACGTTCGCGCCGTGGAGCTCAAGCGCGCGTTCGAGGTCGCCGACCTTGTTGAAGCGGATCGTGCGCACCGCGCCGCCGTCGACGAACGTCGGCCCCACGCCCGCGAGGAACGGCTCGAAGCCCGCGCGCGACTCCGGGTCAGTGCTCATGCTGCGCTCATCTCATCAGCCCTCTTCAACCTATGCAGTAGCAGTGTGCGCACCTGATCACGCCCAGCGTGCGCCCGTGGAAGTTGCCCTCAACGCTCAGCACGAGCGCCTGCCCCGTGGGCACGCCCTTCTTGAGGTACGCCCACTTGTGTGCGAGCTTCACGGCGGTCTCATGTTCGGCGCTCCCCCGCGCTCCGCCTGTCCATGACGCAATGTCGACCGGCAAGGTTTCTGTGGGGGCCGTTGGCTGTCGGCGACAGCACGCCGGCGGATCGAACGGGCGGGCTACTCAATTGTGCGCGCCGTGTTCGTGCTCCAGGCGTATCACGTCCGCCGACGTCAGGTGCGGCGCCCCGTTGCCGTTTTTCGCCTTGACGAGCTTGCCGTTCCCGTTCCTGGTCGCGGCGCCGTTGGTCGGGCTTGTGGGGGGTGCAATAGCGGTCGGGGACATGATTGGCCTACTGGTGAGTAGTTCTCTGTGGTTGTGGTTGTGGTGGTGGTGGTGGTGGTGGTAGGGGTGTAAGAAGCAGCAGGGTGAAGCGAGTGTATGGCAAGGTAGATACATAAATCACCTCTATCGCTATGTAGATTAGATTACTCCTAATCTACACTGCCACCTGTCATCTCTCGCCCTGGACGTCTCTGCGCATAAGTCTCTTCACAGACTCATCTCGACCCTCAAGTCTTCTCTTTTGCTTCACACAGACTCAGAATTTCCACCTCTCACTGCGGTCTCGCTCTCCCACCCAGCCGACTTCGACACCGATGCGCATATGACGCGCCCACATCGCCTCTCTTCCTCACTTTGCTCTCAAGAACACGAACACGGAAAATGTCAGCATTGAAAGCCGAGCAAAACCTGCATCGCTTATACGCGTACCTTCGCGACTGTGTGCGCTGCTGGCAACATCGGCACTTGGATGTCGTTGCCAAGATGCTGCCGTACTAAGAGTACTCCGACGAGGAGAAGGCGCTTCTTGTCGGGTCTGCGGAGGTCGTCGCTGCTACTGGCCCTCTCCCATCTACATGACGATGTGGTTTGCTGCCGAGCAGTTGAAGGCTTCCGCGGCCGAGGCGACGAAGAAGAACAAGCGCGAGAAGGAACGTGAGGCGGGAGAGACCTATCAAGGGTATGTTTCTCATTGAGAACCCCCACCCCATCTCCGGGATAGACCAAACCCGGCCAACACACACATTGGGGAGGGCAGCACATTGCGATCATCCACAGCACATTCACCCAAAAGGCCGCACATCTGCCGGTGCATGTGCTGTCCTTAGTGATGTGCAGGGCCCGGCTCGGCCTGGAAGCCCGGGCTTGGGCTCGGCTTGAGGCGGCTTGGGCTTCAGATATCCCAAGCCCGAGCCCGAGCCCTGAGGCAGGGCCTCAAGCCCGAGGCCCGGGCCTGAGCCCGGGCTTCGAACCATATATTCGGACAACGGCATTAGGAGACTTCTAGTGGTGTGTACATTGATTATATACATTATAATTGCATATCTACAAGCGAAGAAGGGTCAGGAACTGTGGTACAAGGTAATTCCTTCACCCTGGACACCGGTGATGACCTGGTAAATCCTGTTGCACCTGGTAGCTTTGGTGATGGTTTTGGGCAGAGATTTAGAAAGGCTGTCGATACGATCAAGGAGGGCTTCCATCGCCGCAACTGGGGGTGCAATGGTGTCAAAACGACGCGACTTGACGCGTCAACAGGTTACTCACAAGCGGGTTCACCATTCAAGGGATCAGCAGCCGCTTTGCGCAATCGAGAGCCGTTCACAATGAGGGTTGGGTCCGGATTGTCGCGGGAGCCGCGGGGGGCCATGATGGGAGAGAGTGGGAGCTCGAGGTCACAAATTCGTGACATTTTTATACTCTCGAGATGCCGAAAGGCGGCTTGCGATCTTAGAGGTGGATTAGGTGTATCGGTACATACTCCGTGGGCCCGCCGCCTTCTCCGTATGCTTGTGATTTTCAACTTACTAAGTTTAACCCGCGTTAGAAATCCGTATTATGTGTAGTGATCTACCACCCAAATTGGGCGTGTAGGCCGGGCTTCACGGCCCGGCTTGGGCTTGAGATTCTGAAGCCCGAGCCCTGGGCCCGCTCAAGCCCTGCGTCGGGCTCGGCTCGGCTCGGGCTTGGCCCGGCCGGGCTTGGCGGGCCTAGGGCTTGAAGCCGAGCCCTGCACATCACTAGCTGTCCTCGGTTAGGTCTGGGTGGTTAGAAGTTAGGGTTAGAGGTTAGTGGTTAGTGATTAGTGGTTAGCGGTTAGTGGTTAGAGTTAGAGGTTAGTGGTTAGCAGTTAGGGTTAGAGTTAGAGTTAGTTCCCAGGTATATTGTAATACTGTTGCGGGAGGACTTATGTCGGTCTTGGGCAAAATTGATGGCCGATCAAATTCTGATGCGCGTTCCGATCCCAATCCAGACCGTGTCAGCGACCGAGTACGAGTGGCACATAAAGTCTTTCGCGAGTTTCGATTGTTTCGAGGACGGGCTATTCTCCCGGTGTGGTACACGGTGGAGCGAAAGCTCCGCTACGCCATTTTTGACGGTGGCCTTTTCGATGCTCGTCTCCACGAATCGCGCGTAGACAATGCGTGCTCAAATTTCGACCACATGCGCGATTTGGGTGCGGGTTTGTGTCCACCCCGCTGGTCACGTCTCTCGCGGCCGATGTTTGAGGCGCCTCGCAGCTGTTGCGTTCGACGGCGGGCCCGCTAAGGCTCCACATCATAGTCAAGGCGGCAAGCGCTCAGTTTCCGTGACTGGGGACGTCGGAGGCGGCTCCCGTGGTCGCAGCAGAGCACCTCGCGACCCTTCGGACTCCTGTGATCGTCCGCCGCCCTCTCTAATTTGTTGTGATTCTCATACGTTGCATTTCAGGACCGCGCCCGCTCCTCTGCTCCATCCGCGGCAAAGACATGCGCATGCGCGCAACATGGTCCCTTCGAGGTTCTCCAGAAGTGCTATCTGTATCATTTATAAGTTCGGAAAGACTTGCACGCAAGCCCATACCGACCGTGTCCACGCCTCCTCACTCTGCGGCGGCAATCATTCAGCGCTCTCTCGCGACGGAGACTGCAAACGCGCCGGAGCGTTCTTTCCTTGAACGGGTGTAGCTCGCGATACACCCGACCGCCCATCATCTACTTCTTGACCGGGTCTTCCAGCCGTACGATGCCGACGCCTTCGGCGCTCTACTTCAGAAGCACAAACTAGCTACAGCCTATCCTTCCTTGCTGAAGAACCTTCGCGGAGGTTTCGCGCGCATCCTCTGATGCTCTCCACCCTTATCCTGCCTAACCACCCATCAGCCTTGAGCGAACGTGACACTAAACTCGGTTACCTTCATACCAAGCTTACGCTAGGCAGGATGGAGGGCCCGTTCTTCAGTCGGAGATGGAGCACGTCTGTCACGGCCCCTTCTACGCCTCTCCATTGATCGTCGTCTCGAGATCGGGGCCCCGGTCTCGATGCGAAGAAGCGACTTGCGGTTAACGACTTGAGCACCAAAGAAGACTTTCCGACGTGATTGATATGCCCGCGGTCATGGAAGAACTGGTGAGCCAGTATTCTTATCTGTTTCCTTTTCCCCCTCCATTTTCGTTGGGCGCACGGCGCCCCCTTTTTTTTTATACGAAGGCCCCGGCCGCGGTTACGCCCGATTTGTAATGTTTTTTACGTACATATCCATCGCTGTCCAAAATCCATACTACACTCCGGCGCGTGCACACCAATATACCCTGCTATTCGTGTTCCCTTGCTATCCACGATCCTGCTATTCTTCGGCCCTCCGCTCTCCGCTCTCCGCACCTCGAAGCCGCGCTTTGGCGCATGCTCTCCTGGCATTCGTGCCTGCTATCCACTGTCCGCTATCCGCACTTCGATGTCGCGCTTCGGCGCACGCTCTCCCGGCACTCGTGCCTCTGTTACTGCTATCCCGCACCTCGGTGCTGCACCTCAGCACATGCTTCCCTGGCATTTGTGCTCGCGCTTCGTGCTGTCACCGCTTTCACTCTCCCGTACACCATTTACATGGTGCTTACTTTCCACTATCGCAACCTCAACAGCACCGTCGCAGGCCCGCGCGCTCGATATAAGTCCTTCCATTGCACCTGCCCAGTACTCCCGACGCACAGGCCTTTCCTCATTGTTCATTTCGACAGCGAGTTCTTTCTAGACCATCAATTCCACTTTGGTGCTGCATCTTCCAGCAGCAGTGCGATGGGGAATAAGTACAAGGTCGATCTGCCGGTCTTCATCACCTCTTCGTCTCCCTCTTCGGACGTGCTGCGTTTTTTTTTTTTCGATCACACATCAATTCTCACTCCTATTGACCCACTTCACCGTGGCATCCTATGAAGCAATGATCGCCCAAGGCCCAAGGCCATAAAACTCCAGGGCCTTAACATGGCCAAGGCCTTGGTGATTTTCGGCCGCAAGTTCCGCCCTTGGCCAAGCCTTTGAGCATCACGTGTATATCATTATGTCATTTTATCGCTTGTGTGTTCTCTTCTTCACTGCCCATCCTGCTACATTGTTGCGGATGACGACTCAAATACTCCTTGAATACCAAAGAAGCCAATGTGGAAGCCCATAACTCTCGCGCTATTGTTCAGCAGGGCAGAGAAACCGTGCGCATGCAAGCCATCTTCACGGGATATCAGTAGATTTAAAGCTTAAATTTATTGTTTTTGATACCGCCTGGATGCGTGGGGAAAATCAGGCAAGGCCTTGGAGATCCTGAGACCTCCACCCTAGGCCTTATGGGCGGTCACTGCTATGAAGTCCGGCGAGGACTTCACAGACGGTTTCTCTTTCATCTTGGACTGTGCTGGGAACTGCCTCGGCGCCGCATATCACTTCCCGAGGATGAAGTTGTGTGTTCGATTCGTGCCATGCAGTTATTGTTTAGGACCTTTGTCTTTTTCTTGTCACTGTTCGGTTCCTTGATTTTTTTATAACTTTTGTTATGTTTTTCCACTTGGCACCTGTGCTCGGTATGCCTCTTTCTTGCTTCCTTTTCCATATTCCGGAGCAATCACAATGTGATAGCTCACAATGGTCACAAATGATAACCCTTCCCAACATCGTACAGTTGCTAAATGGGTTCCAGAACACACGGAAATAAATTATGAATAGAGAACTAGGGAAAGGAGATGAGCAGATTCTGCTTGCATATTTGGATTCTATGACCTCGAAAGCATAAGTGACATCTGTGTCCGAACTTTTGAGGTCACTTGACCAGCGGTAAAACAGCAGTTTCGGCAATTAGTGAATTTCGACAAAATTACCAGTTCCGGAACATCACCCTTTTCGGCCCACGGGGTTCAACCGATCTTTCTTTCAACAAAAACCCATTGAAGGCCCCCCAGAGTGGTGCATCCAAGGATCCTAGGATGTCCACACAGTTGATTCAAGGCACCAGTGGCAAATAATTGCTGCAACATTTGGCTATGATGTGAACAAGCTGCTTCGAATGGCCTTTTGGATATATTGATTTTTCATGTGACAATGGACAACAATCCTGGCGTGATATATGGTAGGAATATATATAAGCCACCTTCTAGATTAATGGCAAAAATTTCTGTGGACAGAACCTACGGCCTGAACCGGGAATGCGGATTGTTCCGGAACTGGTAATATTCCGGAACCCATTTAGCGACTGTATTTCACTATTCCCAATGCAAAAATTTCTTGTACCTGAGTTGGCCTATCTCGAGACTTTAAAGCCCATGGCCAAAGACATAAAACTGGGAGCACAAGATGAAAGATGCTCCAAGATAGCGGGTCACAGATAGTGAGCTATCAGACATTTGAACCACTCAAGTACGGTGCCATGTCTTGCAAAGGCCCACCGAGCTGGTCGGAATTTTGCAAGCACCTAACAGCTGTGTCATCCCTGATAACATTACGAACAGGCTGTTGAAGGCTTTGTATTGCTTGGTGAGGGTTTGCAACACACGAGAAAGCTTGGTAAACTCCTATCACCTTGATGGCGGATCAACAGACAATACCAGACTCGGATGCTCCCGCTTTTGGTGATGTGTCAACAGTATCAAAATTTTAGCACATCTGATTCTTCACATGCTAGTAGCAGTTAACAAGATTGGTCAACTAAAAACAGTAAATTGGTTGCACCGGTGTTGGTCAGCCACGTTATTGCAGCACTTCTGACTAGCCTGCACAGATATCTGGCTTAGGGGATGTCCCAGCCACTGCCCTACTGAGATGCCCAACCACTTTGCCTGCATTCCATACTTCATTTAATACTACCAAATTGGACCAGAATTGGATAGCCCATGTGGATACCCATGGCAATGGGTACACATTTAACCATATCAGAATGCTTGCCAAAAGAGGATTTCTAGCCAAAAGGTATAAAACAAGTCAACTGATTCGATCCCCCCCCCCCATCATCCAATGCCGCATCAATCAACCGTCACTGAAGTCCGCTTGGGCAACATTGTTGCTGTCTTAACTCCGGCTATATCACTCTTGGATGAGCTAAATGATAGATTTGGCACACCCTTTGTGCAAGCTATTTCAAATACTACTCTCTCATTGATTACAGTGGTGCAAGTACGTGATTCTAAGTGGGTTTGATATCTAGCTAATCTAATATTCCAGAAAGTAAAGAGAAACAAAGAAAAATGTGCCCAGCTCTTAGAGAATATCCATGGAGTCATTTATGCTATCATCAATTTGCATATAAACTCTGAAACAAGAGGATTCCTACTGCCGGCAACATTGGACCATATTGGAAAATTTACTGAGTCTGTTCATTTCCTTGCTCTTTTATGAGATATTGCCTGACCTGAATTTTCCAGGACACTGCACAAAATTCATATGTTCATTGAATTGCAACAAGATGGAAGCATAATGCAACACTTTCTCCGCAAGAATGAGATTAGCACTTTGCTCAAGGACGGTCGGACCGGATTACAGCAAGCTCTGGATGTATTAAAGGTGATTTAAATTTCAATGTGAACACACATTTACTGTTTATCAGACCGATACCACTACATTCAACAGCATTGCTGAGATGCAAAAGACAGCAGAAGCCACACACAAGGAACTTCTGGAGTTGAGTTCAACTTTATCCGATGGGACGAGCTCTGACAGATCATTCTCTGTACATCATTGTCTTTTGCTGTCGGAGTTTGACTCACTAACAGAGAACCAGATATACCAATATTCTAAGGGATCCCAAGAGAGGTAAAGCCAAGCTTATCAACCATAATTGTATTGACACTCCAGTGATAAAGCTCAAATTCATTTTCTATGTTGCCATCTCCGCCAAAGATATTCCATGGCCGTCAATCTGAAGTACATGACATTGTGCAAACACTTGGGCAGGAGACTCCCCGGATTGCAATTCTTGGTGCAGGTGGAATGGGAAAAACAAGTCTTGCACGAGAAGTTCTCCACCACCCAAATATTGCTGCCAAATATGAACAGCATCGCTACTTTGTAGGGTGTGATTCAGTCAACACCAGCATTGGCATAGCTGCTCTCCTTGGTGCCCATCTGGGTCTGAAGCCGGGGAAAGATCTGACAAAATCTGTAATTCAGTACCTGGGCAGGATGCCTTCTTCTCTCTTGATTCTAGATAACTTGGAAACCCCATGGGAGCCAAAAGTGTCCCGGGGTGGTGTTGAAGAATTTCTCTCTCTACTTGCAGACATTGAACATCTGGCATTGATTGTGGGCACAAATACATTATTTTCCGAGGCAAACTGACTTTTCATCCACAGATCACAATGCGAGGTGCACAACGACCGGCCAAAGTCCGCTGGACTCGTCCATTTTTGCTTCCCTTGAAACCGTTGCCAGAAAGTGCTGCCTGGCAGACTTTTGTGGACATAGCAGAGGATTTTCATGACAGAGAGGATATCACCCAAATTCTCTGCCTCACAGACAACATGCCATTGGCAGTAGATCTCATTGCTCATTTAGTTAGTTATGAAGGTTGCTCCAATGTCTTGAGACAATGGGAGACAAAGAAGACCTCTCTTCTATCGGCTGGCCATGACAGGAGATCAAGTTTAGATGCATCCATTGCCTTGTCTCTTTCAAGCCCTCGGATCAACTTCTCTCCAGGCTCAAAGGACCTATTGAGTCTGCTCTCAATTCTTCCAGATGGACTCTCGGATGTTGAGCTCCTGCACAGCAACCTCTCCATCCCGAATATTCGAGGGTGCAAAGCCACCTTGCTTGGGACCTCATTGGCATACATTGATGACAACAAGCGCCTCAGATGCCTGGTACCCATCCGAGAATATGTTCTGCAGTTCCACCCACCATCACATCATCTTACTGAACCTCTGCGCAAGCACTTCTATTCGCTTTTGAAAATCTATGATAAATATGGTGGAGGAAGACAGATGGTAGCTGAGATAAGTCAAATAACCATGAACTTGGGCAATCTGCAAGAAGTACTCCAACGTGGATTGCTTCCCAGTAGCCCTGATCTTCCAGATGCTATAGAGTGCACAATATCTCTGAACTCATTCAGCCGCCGTACTGGCCATGGCCGGCTGGACTTGATGGATATCATTCCAGATATCATTCCTCAACCATGCAACCACAGATTGGAGGTAGAATTCATCATAGAGACTTTTGCCTCAGGGTATTACCACACAGTAACCACTCCAGAATCATTGGTCAATCAGGCTATATCTCACTTCAAAAACTTCAACAATCCAGTTCTTGAATGTGTGTCTTCAACTATCTTTTTTTCTTAGTTCTTTCTGATATGAAATACTGGTTATAGCAAAGTTTTATATCGGGGCAGGAGAGTATTACCATTTCTCGAGGAATGATTCATCTGTGGCTATGCATTTTTTGCGTAAGGCATTTGCCTTGGCAAGGTCCTCTGGAAACACCATTCGACAGTCTCAAGCATTACACCTAATTGCAGAGATGAAGTGGAAGATGGGAAAGTATCATGAATCTTGAGCAGATGCCTGTGAAGCACAGAGGCTTGCTCAAGTGACTGCAAGCTGTTTTGAGGAAACTGCAGCACTGCATGCTCAAGCTATGTGCTGCATAGGCCTGGGATACCATAAACAGACTACCAGCCTACTTACCAGAGGGAGAGAGCTGCTGAGACTCTGCGGTTTGAATGGAGGTACCCTGGATCTGAATCTCAAAAATTCCGAGGCAGAGGTCCACTTGCTTAAATCTGAATATGCTGAGGCTCGAAAGATTTATGCCCAAACTTTACAAATAACCAATATCGAACAAGAGCCCCAACTTTATGCTTTCTCCATGCTTAACATTGCTGAAGTCGATGTGAGGATTGGTGCAAGCAAACAAGATGTGCTTGAGAATTTGAATATAGCGAGGGGAATATTCAAGGCAAATGAAATGTCCCTTGAAATTCTCCACTGTGAAACAACTTTAGGAGACCTGCATCTGAGAGATGGCCATACTGTGGCAGCAAAAAACCTATTCCAGCAGTGTTTGAGTTCATCGTGGGGAAGGATTGGGGATACTGTGGCATACTGTCTCGAGAGATTTGCAGATAGCAGTCGGTGGAGAGTTACTGACTTTGGTTGGTCATCCAGATGGACGATGGTATATCTGGCACATGCAAAAATGACACACATGAAGCTGTCACTCCACAAGGCAATTCAATTTCTGGGGGATGTATTCCTTTTCAATGGAGATGAAGAGACCTCCCACAGTCTTTTCATTGTAACGCTGGAGGGCTTCACCTATATGGATGTCCATTGCAGTAGAGCTACCTGCATGCTACGCCTCGGAGATCTGGCACAGAAAAGAGGACATCTGAATGATGCCATAGAGCTGTGGAAAAATGCTCGAACACTGTTTGAAAGGTCATTACAAACTCAGGGCGTAGCTCAGGTTGATGCCAGAATTGATGCTGCTGATCAAGATCATCATAGAGGTGTCTTATCACACTCAGCACACCCTCAACTGTGAACAATGCAGATTAGTTTGAGACTGAAGTGCTGCATAGAAACAGCCAGGATCATGAAAAACAGCCTCTGTCACTATTTAACTGACATTATTTACTATTCTTTTTGAATGTCCCGTGAATGATAAGAGTGGAAAAATAGAGCCTGAGGCACACACAATGTCTAACAAGCGAGGTACGAGCTTCATTGTTAGAGTGTCTGTCCACGAGAGACTACACACAATGCGGTTTCAAGGAGTGTCTGGGTCTGTAGTTCCGTACATTGTATCATTCTATGAGTTGTACCATATCTAGTATGCCATGTTTCACCTTCATCTATCCACAGGTGCTTTCCCGTGGCCCACAACCTCTGAATCTGCACGGTTTCGATTCGCTGTCATAATCAGCTCTCTTAATAGGATAATTCCATTCAGAAACTCCGGTTGCAAGCAAAAACCCCCTCCAAAAATAGATTCTATGCAGAAACCTGGGTTTCTGCGGCCGCAGGCATCAGACTTTTGACATTCTCATTGTGGTGCTGTACAACACCAAACAACGCCAAAAAAGTACCGAAAAACACGTGGAAACATTTGAGCGCCGTATGTGGACAAAAATACCTGTTTTGTGTGTATGGCCGTGAATATCCGTCCAAGCATGCAGAATCCTTGCAGATCTAAGAAGAAACTCGAGGATTTGAACCGAAAAAAAAAAACTGATTCAGTTACCCGGACTTATTGTACATTTCGTTGAAGAAACATAACTTTCAGAGGGTTTTTTTTTTTTACCCAGGATTTTTTTCACCCGAGGATCAGCACAGATCTTGTGCTCTACAAAAACACGTCAAATTGCCGAACAGAAAAAAAACATCCCCAACCAGATCCTTGAAGATCTTGACTTGCCCCTCTGTTTTAGTTTCTCCCAACTTTCTTCATGTTTCTTTGGTGCTCCTCGGCAAACCTCTGAGCGCCCATGCCTGCCAAGCTCTGCCAAGCCGTTTCCTCCAAGCCTCCGGCAGTGCGCACCTTCCCATGCCAACTCTCCAACTGGAGCTGGCACATGAGCTCTTGTCCTAGTCTCCCTAGTCAGACCAACCACGTGTTTTTTTCTTTGTAAGGCGGAGATGGGAAAAAAACTGTTTATGGTCTGATTTCGTTCGCGCATCAAACACCGCAAGTCCACCTTCGCGACCCGGAAATCCAAATGAGGCAACTCCTTCTGCATTGGTTTGACGTCCGAAGAGCACGTATTGCATCAACTTCGCGTCGTGTCCACATCCTCTGTAGCTCGATGCACACTTTTGACGTGTCTTTCGTCCAGAGCCAGTCGGGGTGAGTGCTACGAGGTCTACTTTGTCGAGAACCTTGCAGACACCGTCAATCTGGTAGCTGTGCGGGTCGAATGTGGGCAGCACGTCCAAAAGGATCTCGCGGACGAGCTTGAAGCCTTCTACGGAGTGGAAAGTAAAGGCAAGGATGGACAATGGGTGAATCCAGAGGCAAACGGCGAGGACCCAGAGCAACGCGGCCATTTTTGACGCGTAATGAGAAAGGGACGCGCGTCAAATGTGGTGTTGTTTGCAAGTCACGTTTATTGATCTAAGTCCGAACAGCGACTAACGATATCAAAGCATCAAACGAATCTAGACTACTCTTGTCCGACAGATCGCAAACTATGACGACTTGCCAATGAAGCTGACGAGCTCAGTGGCTGGTCTATCCAACTCATGGCTGACCCTCTTGCCAAATTGCGCGCAGCCTATGGCGTCCTCGAAACCCGTGTCAATCGCGCCCTCCAAACTTAGCTTGGGGACACCGCTCGACTTCGACTTCAACGCGACGAGGTGTTCCGCTCGCTTGAATCCACAGAGCTGGTGTGTTCTCCTGATTTACATTGCAGCCGGCTAGCCTCATTAGCATGCTCCAGCATCGTCACTTGTTCCCTCCGGCAGAGTATTCAATACTGCATCAGAGCATTGCTTCTATGATTGACCAGCTGGATGAAGCTTGCAATCTTTCCACTGACCTTCCTGAAGGGCCCTCAATAACGGTCATCACTCAAACTTCGGCTGGCAAACGTGGACGTCCCAAAAAGCATATTGATCCCACCTTCCTGCGTGAGGCACTCACACTTCGCGGGCCTTCTGGGCTGGCTGGGTTTTGGATTGCCATCCTCGCACAGTCTGACACCGTACAATCCAGCTCGGGATCACAGCTCCTGGTATCCCTGTCTACATTGACCAAGTGCGCCCTGATGGCACCCAAGCACGGCAATACACAGCAGCCTCTCGCCCAGCCGCTTCCACGCTCACCGATACTGAGCTTGACTCTGTGATTGGCGAAGTCTTGGAGATCTTCCCTGCATTTGGTCGCAACATGATCGCGGGCCATCTGAAGTCTAGCGGTCATGAAGTGACCTGTGAGCATCTTGTTGCATCGTATCTGCGTGTCCACGGTGCCCCAGGCTCATTTGGTGATCGGTCCATCCATCGCAAAGCTTACAAAGTCGCTGGCGCCAACTCCCTCTGGCACCATGATGGCCAACATGGTACGTACACTCCACCCCTCTGCCTCACCACATTATTTCTGACTTGACCAAGGCCTCATATGCTTCAAGATTGTGATTCACGCCTTTATCGATGGCAAGGCACGTTTCGTGTCCAAGGTCTCTTCTTGCGCGCCATAAACACGCATGGTACGCCCAGTCGGGTCCGTGTGGATCATGGGACAGAAAATGTCCTTGTCGCTGCGTGGATGGAAGAGCACCACGGCTCTGGCCGTGGATCATATATCTGGGGTCGGTGAGTAATACAACACTTTGATCTCCTCAATTTTTCAAAAATACGCCCTCAAAAGTGTACACAACACTCGGATCGAGCGGCTCTGGTACGATGTGACACACAGTTTCGGGCAGAAATGGAAGAACTTCTGAAACGATCTCGAGATTAACCACGGTCTCAATCCCCGCAGCACATCTGACATCTGGCTACTCCATCATCTGTTTCTGGGGAGCATTAACGACGACGCCCAGGAGTGGAGCCGGGCCTGGAACTCACACAAGCTTCAGATCAAAGGTGAGCGCAAACACAGTCCCCGTGATATGTTCTTGTTTAGCATGGTCCAAGACGGCCCTCGTGGGATTGAGAGTCTACGGGAGCCGGTCGACGAGGATGTTCGTGACCCTAGCAGCTATGGTATTGACTGGCAGGTCACAGATGAACCACGCCTTATGCACCATCTGTTGTGCGAGAATCCCCAGGACTGGGAGAATGAAAACTCCTTCCATGCCCCTCCCTCCGAGCTGTCTGATGTTCCATGCGAACCCCCGAACTTTCCTTTCACCGCAGAGCAGGTCGCCCTGTTGGACACAACACTGCAGGGACGAGTGGATGTGCGCTCCCGGAATATGGTCATACGGCGGTTGGTTTGGCAGGAAGCGTTCAGCATATGTAGATTTCTCGCTCAACAACTGTAGTGTTTGCTACGCTTCTTGTGTCAATAATAATGTGCACTTGCATGCAAGACCTCGCGCAAGTCCGAGATCCCCGAGCAGTGTTGAATTAAAAGGTTGCCAATCTCTTATCGTGTTCTAGGATGGCGAAAAGATTTACCAGCCCACAACTCGCCGTCCTTCATACAACCCTTGAGTTCCATCTGTATTTTTTCTCCTGTATCGCCGATGTTTCATCTCATTTTTCTTTGTCTATCCGTGGCAGATGAATTCCGAGTCGGTCGATCATCAACACTGGGGGAATAATTTTTGAGGCTTCAATCACGTTTATAATCAGCTACAGGACTGGTAAGTACTCGGAATTGGACACGCTCCACAGACTTCGATGGTCTTGGTTTACTCAAGTCTCGGGAGTTCAAATTTGCGACTTTCTCAGAGTCTCAGCTCCCTATCTTGGATGCAGGTGATTTCTGCCAATATACCGCCGTGGTGCACTTTAAATCAGTGTCAGGAACCTCCAATATTTTTCCTGCGACCTGAAGATCCAGCCTCTGGAAGATCCAGCCCACAAACCTTGTCACGAGAACAAACTAATGCCGGTCAAATTCCGACCTCCCTGTGTGTTCATTAAATGAGGAAAATATTTGAATCATACATTGGAATAGCTAAACCAACCTCCCAGTTTCGGCTTATTTTTCCAAGGCCCAATCCTTGCAGTAGGGGCAGCGCAGAGTATATAGAATTCAGGTCACATGCCTAAGTGATCGATTAGTCATGTCATTCGTGGCAGTGTTTTGACAGCTTTCACCGACCACTTACTACTTTGACCTCTCTCCCTCCTTCAACTCACCCAATTCACACTACAAGCGGGCTTCAAAACACCTGGACACCGTCCCCAAAGGTCCTAAACTCACTTTTGCTACCCAAGAAGCACTCAGGACCGGCCCTTCGGGCTTTTGATCCACAGCCAGCTGGTGGCGACCCGAGCTCCTTTCAAGACTTTTCTGTCCAGCCAGTCCATTTGAATGTATATATATCCTCATTTAGCTTGTGTGCCTTCTAAATTCTTGGGTTACAGCCGTTACTTTCGCCCCGGGAAATCATACCAAATCCGGACTGGAGCAAAGTCGATGGTAGGTGAACACTTTGTTCTCCGAACGGTCAATATGATTGTTGTGCATAGTTCGTGTCCACCAGGATTCTCCGTGGCTTACCACACCCCCAACTGAGAAGGGTAAGGTCTGGATCACTTGCAGATGCTCTGGTATTGACTTTGCTTTCGGGCATGTAGCCTTGGCAGAATATTGCCCAGACACTGTCTTCTACCACTCCGGATGCCGAGGCATTTGGTATATCAAACCCATCCACTCTTTATATTCAGTTGTAACCACCCCAAAATTAGCGACCGAGATTGGCAAGCGCACCCTCTTTGGCCATCCAAAGGATATTCAACCTATCAAGCCCCCACTGGACTCATTCATATTCAAACCAGAAGAACTATCCACGGCACCCACCCCCACCGAGACCGTACTAATCCCCCCGAAACTTGAGCCCCATCATCCCGAGCCTCCAAGAAACTTTCTCCATCCGCACGCCGGCATCTTCACTCTGAAGAAAACTTCAGCCTATCAAAGAGGCTATGTCTATACCACTCCCTATTACCTCAGCTCAAAGGAGGGAGATCGCGAGCGGATGATGAGGGTGGTAGCTCCCTCCCAGCTATATCCTCGTCTGGCTGATGGGAAATACATTTTGCAGGCACCTGGTGTAGCATCCCCCCCAACTGTATGCTACCCCGTTACCGCCCCTGCATCCGCGGTCGTCCGTCACCATCGCCGCTTTGATCAAAATACGGCCAGATTCCTGTTTTCTGATATCCGATAAGCCTAGTCACGCCAACCTCCTCCACCGCCGCTAAAATTTTGCAGGCACCTGGTATAGCATCCCCCTCAGCTGTATGCGACCCCGCTACCGCCCCCGCATCCGCGGTCGTCCGTCGCCATCGCCGCTTTAATCAAAATACGGCCAAATTCCTGTTTTCTGATATCCGGTAAGCCTACTCACACCAACCTCCTCCACCGCCACTAAACTTTTACAGCCACCTGGTGTAGCATCCCCCCCAACTGTGTGCGACCCCGTCTCTGCCCCCACGTCCATGCTAATCCGTCGCCATCGCCGCTTCGGTCAAAATACGGCCAAATTCCCTTTTTCTGATATCTGGTAAGTATACTCAGGCCAACCTCCTCCACTGCTGCTAAACTTTCGCAGGCACCCGGTTTAGCATCCCAACCAACTGTATGCGACCCTATCTCCGCCCCCACGTCCATGCTCGTCCGTCGCCATCGCCGCTTGGGTCAAAATACGGGAATTCATCAGCCAAGTCTATATAGATTGTTCAATCATCTCCACACATTCGATCGTAATATTTATGCCCAGGAATAAATTCCGCTTCTACTACTGATATTGTGCTGCCCACAAGGCCTTCACCTCGGCCACCTGAGCTTTGAGACTGCTAATTTCATGCGCACCGCATTTGCATTCCGAGGAGTGTGTGGTGGCGAAGTTCCATGGGCGGCTGCACTGACCTACCCTGCGCTTCGTGCTGCGCTAGCTGACGCAGCAGAAGATGGGTTGCACGCGCTGCAGTGACCTCCGTCCGGCATGTTGCAAACTGGGTAGCGGTGATATTCATCCAATTGGCGATATTGTCTGGACGGATCGACACCGTGGCTCCTTGGAATTCGACCTCTGCCACCATTATCTGGTGGGCAGAAAAAATGATACCAAGGCCATTGCAGACAGACATTATCTCCCGCTCAATCAGGCAGTGCTTGTATGCCGACTGATAGCCTGGGGTATTGAGAAGGGCAGTCAGGAGGCATAATGCAATTCCAGATAGCCCCTCATTGCATCGGTCATGGCACTGGACATGCTGGCAGCTGCAGGGAGGACACCTGCAGAGTGAACGGAAACAATAGACAACGGATTAGTGTCCTGGAACAAAGAAGAGGTGAGCCCGTTTCGTGATGCGGGTACGAACCGAAGTACATACCTCTGGATAGACATAGAGCACAAACATCAAGGTGCTATTGTCAAGTCCAAGACTTGCAAGGACACACTGGGGACAATAAGTAATATACAGGGCCTGTACATGCTCAGGATATGCTCAGGATATTACAAATATCCCCAGAATATACCTGCAAAATACAGAGGCCGTATACGCTCAGGATATTTGAAACATACTGAGGATATCCTTACAATATCCTGAGGTCTGATGGCTACCATATATGGACTCAGGATATGCTCAGGATATTGTAACACAACATGTACAAATAATGCCCAAAATGGAAATAAAGACCTGCCTTGTAAGGAGAGGCTCAGCCGAGGGCAATTAGGAAAATCAAAGTTAGGGTTAGGGTTTCCTTATATGGTATATCTTATCTTATCTACTTCCCCATAAGGAAACCCTAACCCTAGTATTGAGTTTCCAGATTGCACTTGGCTGAGCCTTCTCCTTACAAGGCAGGTCATTATTTCCATTTTTGGACATTGTTTGTATATATTGTGTTACAATATCCTGAGCATATCCTGAGTCCATATATGGTAGCCATCAGACCTCAGGATATTGTAAGAATATCCTCAGTATGTTTCAAATATCCTGAGCATATATGGCCTCCATATTTTGCAGGTATATTCTGGGGATATTTGTAATATCCTGAGCATTTCCTGAGTATATACAGGCCCTGTATATTGCTTATTGTCCCCAGTGACAGCGGTGTGAGCGTCGGAGTCACGAGCTGGATGAACACGAGCGGAGTCAGCTGGGGCAGCGCAGATGTCATCAAGATGTCTGACTTCCACAAAACCAGTGCAAAAAGACATAAAGTCATGGACAATATCCTCTGGCACCCTGGAAATGCCGACATGGAATGCAGAGCAGGGACTGAGACGCTCCAAAGTGCGACCTGCTGGCCCATTTTGAACAACGAGATAATCAATAATGCCTCCGGCGCGTGGGCTGGATGGATGGACGGTGGGCCCAGGTACGCAGAAGACTGTGGCGTTGCCTGGTGCAGATACGACACTGACAAAGTAGATGATCTGAGGGGTATTTCCAGGAGAGCCTTGTTGCACGTGGGGATCAGACGTTTCCAAACAGGTGAGTAATTGGGCTTACTGGGTGCCCCAATTGTCGCATTCATATCGGCCAGGGGTACATCCTCAACAGGATCCGTGAACAAAACTTGAGCCTCTGTCAAGCTGTTTCTCTCCCCAGTCAGCTCATTGCTGAATTCTGAATCAAGCAGACTCGGAGGGGAGTCTTCACTTGTGACATCGTCCTCACTACGGTATGTGGAGTCGAAGAGAGGCTGAGTCGGACCGCGATCACCAACAAACTGTGTGGGAAGGAGCACCAGAAGTTCCTGTAGAATGTCGGCTGCCGGATCAGAAGAATTGATGATATACCCGCTGGGAGGGTCAATAACCGAATTGTGCTGGCTGGGGAGCACCCACGGTTGGCGCACTTAACCTTGTCAGTACCTCAAAGTGCGCGCGCAAAGATCACACACCAAGTGGCCCCCCAATGGCTTCTTCGGTCACACCTTCCCCCTGAATGGGCACACCTATGAATGACTTCGACCCAGGCATTTCAATTCAAGATGGAAGAAAGAACATACTGGGGTTTATTTCCGAGGCAATGCTGATATCCAGCGGTGTCTCCTCGCCTTGGCGGCTTCCCATTGTGAGGTCGAGTGGATCTGCAGGAGGTGAGAAAGAAGATGTAATGGCAAGGCCAAGCAACGCACTACACTCTGTTGGTGGGATGGCTACACTGAACTCGTCATCTGGGCGGCGAGGTGCCCTGGAGGGTCTGGCACTGCGACGAACTTGGGCAGCAGTCGAGGGTGCTTTCTTTTTCTTCCCAGCGGCATTCCTTTTTTTTGAGGGAGCCATGATGGGAGAAAGCAGGGATGCGGACGATCCCCCATCAAGCTCGCTCCTCCTTATATATCTCACAGAGAGGGGAGATTATAAAATCCATTCTCCGCCAGTAGAAATTGCGAGGTGGTCGACCGATTTCGGGATCTCGGAGAGAATTCTGGTTTCAAGCATATAAGCATCTATGAGCTACACCGCGTACATGATCTTTCTCGGGAAACTACTCTAGATCATATTGTACGCAAGATCTGCATTGTAAAGTTCAGTATGCGCCCAGACATCGAACTCGGTCTCTTCGTCGCCCTCTGGCGACTTGATCATCAGGTCAAAAAGTTTGGGATTGACCCGGACATCGATGGTGCCGCTACAGGTGTGGAAATGAAGGGGGGACGGCTCTCTCATATGCAACGCAATATTTTCCTGGGATAACCGATTAATCTTTCTTAAATTTGCATCAAATGGAGGGAGATATAAGGACTTACCGTGGGTTGTTGAAGAAGGGACGATGTGGTGAACTGGTCAGGAAAATGACAATACAAGGAAACTGGGTATGTGTATGAACACACCTTGATTGTCCACTTGTCCTGGATCGGCAGCAGAGTCGACTCAACAGCCGTCAAAAGGAGGAGGTGAGTGCACAGGAATGGGGTGCTGAGACCAGTCGCCATCTCCGCCTCGGCGATCATGCCATGAGATTGAAACCAGCTGGGATGCCCAGATCCAGAAAGGTACCTCTTGAAGCGTAGCTCAAAAAGTTGGCTCATGAGGTTGACGTCCGGTGGAGGGATGGCCGGCAATGTCGCAAAACTCAAATGAGCGAAAACATCGTCTGCGAGGCTGGTCACCTGGCGATGATACATGCCGGCGATGAGAGACGCCGCTTTGAGAGGGGTTATACTTTGGAATATTTGAATTTGAAACTAAGCGAGTGGTCATACGAATTGATGAATCACGTACTCGAGCAAAAGTAACTGGTTGCAGGTCTCTTGACATGGGATGTTGAAGCCAGCTTGTGTGGAAACAAAGTCATCGTGGTTCCAAGGAGCATCATATCCAAGCAGCCTATGGGAACAGATGCTGATGGTCCAGCCGTTGTGCTCTGCCTGGGTGCGGGGGGTAGCTATCATGACCGGCTAAAATAATTCGATTAATTGCGACTATTACACACCAGAAAGACACACAGACCATGACTCCGAAGAGATTGATAATCAGGGTGTAAAGAGGGTCCCGGACATCGGTTGGCATGGGATCCGAAAGTCCATCGTGAACCAGGGGGCTAGATCGACAGCAGCATCGGGACTGATCAATTTAATGAATGCTTCACCGAGAAGCATGCTATCCCGACCCAAGGCAATAGCCAAGACAGCCCAAAGGCCGATACTGAGTCCATGTCCGTAGTAATACAGTTGCAAAGCAATGAATTGACCGTATGTATAAAACCGAATTTTGTGATCCTCGATGCCGTCGGCAATGGGCGAGAGGTTGAAGGTGATGTGTCCGGGCTCGACCAGAGCAGGGGTCCAAAACACGGACTCCTCTACGACCAGGGCAAGAACCCTCCGCCAGACTGATTGTTCCACCCCGCCCCCGACCGAGAGCGAGGATCCGCTACCGCTGCTTGAAACTGTAAGGCACGACGGTGGATAGAGAAGAGGAGACGTACACGGAGTAAGAATGATGTGCCTGGCTTTGCAGAAATGAAAAATGAGTCATGCTGATGCGAGGGCATGTGATTTTGGCCAGGGATGGAAAGGTTAAAGCCAAAGAGCTGTTCAGGTCCTTTGAACGCAGGTAATAAAACAGGCTGATGATAAACTCAGCATTGGCTGTGATACTGGTGCCGTGGATTTTGACTGTCGCAGAATCGGCAACGGTGTCGGCGCAGAACCAGATAGATTGCTTCCATTCCAAAATCTTGGCACCAGTCCCCAACACAATCTGTGTAGGAGTCGGTTCCGGAAGAGTGGCAGGAAGGGTGCTTGAGCGTGGCGGATTGCGCTGAGGATGCAAGAGTGGAGCCGGTTCAAACTGAAATGGATATAAGATGATGAGTCTCAGTCGGTGAGCAGCAATGGATGGTCTCACATCGTCATCGTCTGAAGAATTAACCTCAATGAATACCTTTGAGCATCCAGTCAGTCAAGAGCCTTGAATTCAGGAGAGTGTCTTACTGGGTTGAGACGTCTTCTAATTGGTGGTGGTGCCGGACTCTGAAAAATGTTTAGTTAGAAAAAAAGAAAGGAAACAAGAAGAATGTGAGTGAGCACGCACAACAGATAACAGGGATCTGGCACGAACACGAGATCCAGAGCTCGAGGCAACCATGGCCTCTGGGGTGCGTTCACGATTGTGTGCCCAACGAGGAGGTGCTGTAACCTGGGAACAATGAGCAAGAATAGCTAGTGATGACCGGAATACTGACGGGAGGTGATGGCTCATAGTCGGGGCACAAGTCAACATGACATTCCAAGATGCGGTAGCGTCCACTATAAGGAAGCCCATGCAAGATTTGCTGACCGAAGCACGAGTGCAAAGCTTCTGGATGACTGGAAGCATATAGCGCATCTGGCGAGAGCATGGGTGGAAGCGGGCCTTGGACGTGGTCGAACCGGGGGGCTGAGCGAGTATAAGTCTCTGCATCATGGAGGAAATCAAACTGACCGAGGACGATGAGGGGTAGGCTACTATGCTCAATATCTGGGTTGGTGAACTTGCTGTTCATGTCGAGGATAAACTTGCGATTGAAGTTGTTGCCATTTGCCGATGCATGCTGGGCAAAAGTGTAAATCACCTTACAACGACTAGCCTGCAATACCATAAACGGGCGACGGAACCATGGGACGGGATCCGTGACGGGTCCAAGGCTCTCTGGCATTCGGGGTAAAACAAGGTTATGACTAGCGATATGAGCGGTGAGCTGTGATGAGAGTTTATCCACCAGGTTCGAGCTCTCGCTGCTGGGGAGAACAGCGATGAAGGAGAGACCGTGAGCTTTGAGTGCCACCATCATCTCGGTAAACTCGTCGATAGTGTAGGTAGTGTAGACAAAGCCAGGCACGGCAGATCCTAGAGGCTCATAAAGCCCCTGAAGCTTAGCGAAGAATCAATGAACACGAATCGCAAAATAATAGAAAGCACGGACAACATTGGGCCAGAGGAGGACCTGTGCTTGAAAGGTTTCTTCTTTGGCCGTGTTAGCAGGATACGCATGGGGCGGGCGATAATTGGGCTTTGGAAAATGGCGGGCAATAGCAACATTCCGATTGTCGTTGGCCGTTGCCGCAGCTGAACAACTGGGACCAGTGAACACAGTGATCGGATTTGGTATGGAGGCCTGCAGAAGAGTAGTGACCGGCGGTGGAAGCAACAGATTGGGCTCCGTCATACTAATGGGTATTGGCAAAGTGGTTACGGGTCAGGAAGGAACTGTGGAACGTATGGCGGCTGCACGGGTGCTGAATCCTCAAGCATCTCGTGGTTCGACCACGGTTGGCTACAGAGACACGGAGCCGAAATCGACCAGGCAGCGTTAGCGGACATCTGGGAAAGGAGTGTATTCAGCGGCAGATAATAATGGGACCAAGGTCTTACCGCGCAAAAGCCGCCACAGGCGGTGGGAATGCAGATGCCTTTACGGTAGGGGTCCAAGAGAGAGGTAGCTAGAATAGCAAGGTGGTTGATCCAGGGATGAGTGCATGCCACACAAGCCTCAAGAGCATCATGCGGTATCTACCCAAAAAAAGAGGTCAAAGTGGGAAGATTCAAGGCAAAATAGACATGCATAGTTGAGGCCATTAGACGTGTTGGGATGAGTAGAAAGGAAGCTGCCACAATGGACACAGGCCCAACAACGACCACGCCAGCCAAAGAGATTGGCCATGGTAAAAAGATGGGGATTACAGAAGCGCAAAGTCGAAGTGAGGCATCTTTATCTGGGGCCTTGTGATGGCGGGTGAAATGTATAAGTGGCTGAACTTTGAGGCAACATGTGGTGCAGTGGAGTGTGCAGGTGGGATCTGCATGGCAATCCTGATGGCAAGGCAAAGACTGGTGCCTGGCAGAGTCAAGGATCCTCGGTGGTCAGAAAAAACATCAGGCAGCGGATAAAAGGGACCGAGATAAACAACGGGGGGATGGAAGATTGCTCAAGAAACTGGAATATTTAAGAGGCTTACAGATCTTTGAAAAACCTGCAGATGCTTGAGTGCGCCAGAAGAAAAACCAAGGGTTCCATCAAAGATCTTCAATGAAACTCGCCGATTTAGGCAGATCAGGAAAGAAGCTCAAAGATATAGCATCAATGATGATCAAAAGACGTCTAAAAACAAAAAATTGTCCAGGTTGGGCCTTCATAGAAACACTACAACTCACAACACCGACAATATTGGTGAAAATTCTCACAACATGTTGACGTGTTTTCAGCAACGCAGAAATGCCAAAAAAGACCTGAAACATGACAATCAAAATGTCAAAAGTCTCATGGGTCCCCCGCCGGGACCTACCCGATTTGGACCTGTTCCTGTTTTGATTTTATCGCAGGTGGATAAGATGCATTGCTCAGGATGAGTTCAATATCAACACTGTTCTCAGTTTTAGGCCGGCACATTTTTGCTGGCTCATACTGTCCCATCATCGACTTCAAGTTGCTCCCGAGCCTCTGCGCTGCGTTGGTGCTGCATTGGTGCTGCGGCTGATATGATGTCCAGTCCAGGCAGACCTGCTAGTAAATTACTACCTTCCGTATAGAGCATGCGTGTCAGCCCAATTCCGACGAGTGGGGGGAACACTGTTTTATTAACACTGGCAATCTTACTGACACCGACCGCAATCACAGTTTCTTTATGGCTTCTGTACTGAGCTCGTTCCACGCTGGCCGGCACGTCCCGTCAGTGTGCTTCCCCTCACGTCGCAATTCATCATCCGAGGCCGATTCGGACCGACCAACTGCCGGCACTGTTGGTAAGTCCACGAGTGGCCGGAACACGAAATAATTCATCTGACCAAGTTACATGGTAGTAAGGCCGGTGAAAGCGATTTTTGACACGACTTTCGGACGTGACTTGGACGCGACTTTGATAGACCGTGCTGTTTGGTTTAGTGTGATGGCTGGAGGCCAGGATCACGGAGAAACCTAGGCTCGAATCCAGCCTGTATATGGGAGCATGTATATCGATGCTTGCTCATATACAGATCAGTTACTGGTCTAGGACAAACTTTTGGAAATACAAGCTTGGCCATGCCGTTCATTACCTTGGCACCATGTGGTCTCTTATCTGCTGCTATGCTTCCACACTATTTTTTGATATCTTGACTCACATATTTCACATCCCTACTGTTCTCTTATCTCTATTTGATATTCCTTATCTTCCGCCTACATATAAAAGCTAGAGTACTTGTGGTAGTTGCCTCACTGGTTTGCCTTGCAATTACCTCTTGCTTGCAAACTCCTCTTCTGAGCAAATTCTACAAAAACCCTCAAAAGTTCAATAATCTGCGGATTTCCGAATAAGGGGGGTTCTGCTTGCACCCGGGGTTTCTGAATAGATGAATAGAATTATCCCAGGGGGTCTCGTGATCACTTACCACCACCATCTCGGTGGGGGAAGGTGGCTGCGGGCTCCCCTGTCGCAGTACGTCGACGCGGGCGGCAGTATGTCCCCTGGCCCACAATCATAAGTGGGGCCTCCCTCTGGGAGAAGAGCTCGTAGGGCTAAGGAGCGAGTAATAATACACCGACTCCAAAAATATACGAATCTACATAATGATTGTGGGAATTGAAGGGCGATAGACGCCGTCCACGATGTAATAACGTCTAACCCCTCCATCCTCCGCTCTCGCTCGCCGTTTCAGCGAGCGGGGGACGAGCTACACACTCAGACAACCAGTGAAAGGTCCAGGAAGACCACATACGTGGCGCAATCACGCTTACCAATCCCCCAAAAAGCCGCGTGTCGCCCGTTTCTTTCCCCACCTCCCCGCTCCTACCACCCGCTAAGGGAGATCGCACAGTGCGTAGACAACACCGCCGGTGCCGCCAAAATTAACCAGGATATAGGCACCCTGGATACAGACAGCACAGGTGGCTCCGCGACCCAGCAGCCTGCCTCCCCGCCAAACAAGGCGCTCAAGAGATCGCGTGCCGACCTCCTGCGAGACCAGACCCATGGAGAGCGCTCGTCGCCCGCGAAGCGGTACACAGGCAAGTCCCGCCGCTGCAAACCCTCCCCTACCCCGTCGCGGTCCCTCGTCGACAGCTTGTACGACCCGAAGGACAACGACAACGACGACTCACCTGTAGAGGAGCATCCATTCTTCAACCTCTCCATCCCCAACCCCCCACAAAGCCCCTCGGTCGATGCCTCCGCCTACACACCGAGCCCTCCTGTCTTCGCACCGAGCCCCTCCGACTCCGCCCCCAGTCCCTCCACCACGACACCTAGCGTTCCCCCGTCTCCATCCCCATCTGTACAAGGCCTTCCCGCGTCCCTGTCCCTTACCGTGACACCCTACGATGACCCCATGGACGATGCCATACCCGACGAGACCTTCAAGGTGCCCACACACACGGAATTCCTCGCGGCAGAGCCTAGGTGCAGGGATGAAAACCCTCATCGCCCATCGGCCGCCCACGACCCCGACAGCGAGAGGGCGCTCACGCAGTTCACCGGCTTCCAGGCCAACGATCCCCTCTGGGGAGCGCCCATTATCCCCAACCATGTCGCCCTCGACAACATGAGCGACGAGACCCAGGAGGCCATCCGCGTCGCCCCCGACCAATACCTCGCCGCCACTGTCTTCTGCTTCGGTGCCACCCTCTTCGACAAGCACAAGAATGTGCGCACCGACGTGCTCACGATTGTTGAGGAGGTAGCCGGCAAGGACACCCTGACGGTGATCGTGCCGCAGACCAAAGTCGCCCCCAAACAGGCTTGGCGTGGGCCCGCGGGGAAGCCCAACAAGTTCATCGGCCCCATCTCGATGCTCATTCGCTGCTCGGACCCCCAGATCAGTAAGAACCTCACCGACTAGGCGACGTTTGCAGGCGACCGCCTCCTCGCCTTCCACGTCACACCTTTCAACGCCGCACTTCTTTGATGGGCAATAGGCTTCTTAAAAACCGACATCGGCGACAAGCCCGACGTCACCGCGAGCCGCTTGCACTGGGCCGTCTATGAAAAGTTCACCAAGGCCCTTCCAGCACCAAAGGCGGCGGGCCTCATCGACCGTGCAACGCAGGGGGGCAACATGCTCCCCCACAACAAGCGCTTCCTTGACTTCGCCAGCACCTTCGACGTACGCTGCCTCCCCCATGCTGAAAACCCCGTGTACGTCCTCTATGCAAAACCGTGCACCAAGGATGCCAAGTTGTGGGACAAGATCCGTGCCACCCTGCGCATCACATACACCGACCTCCTTGAGGCCTTCGTCCCCCATGCGAACGCCTCCACGGGGCACAACCTATGTGCCGACCGCAAGCTCGACTGCCACCCCAAGTACAATTGCATGTTTACGGTGCGCGACAGAGACTGGTGGGGCCCCCGCAGCCTGGAGGCGATCCTCAAGCTCTTGCGGGGAGGGGATTCGGAGTCCGAAGGGGAAGCGCACAGCGAGCCCCACCCGCGCACCTCTAACTCGTCCTTCTCGTGCGGCCGCGGCCAATTCAATAGATGCTAAACGCACGTACGCATATATACCTATTCTCTTTGGACAATCCGGTGCACTCAGATATGATTGTGTACCGCTCGCATGTTTTCCTACATCCCCTCTCCCGTTAAAAATGATAATTGACCTTATCGTACTCGAGGGAACCTAAGTCCGGGCTCGGAAGAAGACGTACCTGAAGTCAGAAGGGTACACAGCCCAAACCTGCTTACATTTACCGACTGCTACCCAACGGCGCAGGACGGAACGCAGGGGAGGGTTACGCGTAGCAAAAACAGAGATGTGCTGAACTAGGGGTCTGACCACTGGTTGAGTACGCCTCTGTGGACGCTATGCCACAACGGCGGGGCTCCACTACAGTGAGCCGGGGTCCGCCGGCCAGCACTCCTGGCATGCGCGCCTCCAGACGGAGCACTCCCTAGAAGTGCCCCGCAAGGAGACGCGCAACCCCACCGGGTGCGACAACAAGGCCGAAGACTCTAGCGAGGTCATTGGCTAGTCCCGCCTACCCAACCAGCAACTACAAATTCTTACGGGAACCATGTTCCACCCCCACGGTACGGGAATGTACCAACTGAGGGTTTATTAACAGGCACGGCAATGGGAAACTCGGGCATTGTAGGTGGCAGGAGTTCCGCCACCGGCACCCGCCCAACCGATGAGGATGCCCACAGTGGAGGGGAAATGGCAGACGCTCGTTCCTCGGGATCAGCCGATGTAACTCCTGGAGCAGTATGTCTCCAGGGGGGCACCAGTACGGGTGCTGTGCCGATTCAAAGGCACCACAACCGTCTATTGAACGACGAAGATCCTGTATATAGGGATTACCGGCATACTCATGCTGAAGG
The DNA here is from genome assembly GCA_029378255.1 of Mycena rosella. Taxonomy (NCBI): domain Eukaryota; kingdom Fungi; phylum Basidiomycota; class Agaricomycetes; order Agaricales; family Mycenaceae; genus Mycena; species Mycena rosella. Next base: position 183,325 of record JARKIE010000157.1, on the reverse strand, counting down.
GGGCGATCAAGCCCCAGTGGTTAACGAAACCCACATAGGCGATAATGCCCCACAAGCGCTGACACCGCCCATAGACTGGGATGTTTTTTATGACAATATCCCCCCCAGGACCCCTACACCGCCTATCGACGACAGAATGCCCTTCGTGACACCGACACCACCGCGAGGTAGTAGAGCACCAACACCTCCCGTAGGCAACCAGGACGACCCGCTCCCCTTCACGAACAGCTTACCGCCGCACAGACCAACTATGCCGCTAGACTTTACACGCACCTTCCCAGGCCCACCGGGCCGCCGCACGAATGGAGGCAAACGTAAGAAAAATACCAAGGCCTCAATCCTCGTGGCCGCACTAAACATCCGCGGGATTGGGAACCCCAACCTGTGGCACCCAAAACACAAATGGTATCATGTTAACCAACTGTTGAAGGAACACAAGGCAGGGATACTGATACTGGGAGAGAGCCACCTGAACGCACTGCGACACGCTAATATCCAGGCCCTCTTCGGACGGCGACTTGAGGTAATCTTCTCTGAAGACCCCGGCAACCTGAATGCAAAAGGCACTTCAGGCTACCTCAAAACCAACCTCACTAGGTACATCTTTCTCAATTAGATGTGGGGCCTAAGAGGACCTCAGAACATGGGGGCATCCATGGCGTATGGTTCCATCCATGTGTGTGGGACCACCCACCACTTGTTCCTGGATCCATCCACCTGTGTCACATCATGACGAATGTGGGTGCAACCATGCCCAGCTCGTTTTGGGGATTTTGGCACCCCACAGGGCCGATTTCGTGGCTGCTGCTAGGCCCTGCTTCTGCCCCCTTCTTGTGGCTATAGAGGGGGATGCATACAGCACTATTCCATGCACTGCAGGGCTGCAGAGCCTGCCCATGGGATCATCTATTACCTACAGGCCAGCTCGTTTTGGGGATTTTGGCACCCCTATGGGACCAATTTTGTGGCTCCTGCTAGGCCCTGCTCCAGCCCCCTTCCTTCTGTCCATCCCTATTCAAGCACTGGCATTACTCAATATAAATGGCCCAGCTCCATTGTTTGCATTTCTCTGCGGGGTGTACACTTTCTGACAGCTCACTGCACCTTTGATCAACACCTGCCCACTCCGCCATCATCATATACTTCTCACCTGCTTTGACCAATACTCACTATTGCTCTCAATACCTTGTCTTATATCATCCTGGTCTAGCCCCGTGTTCCACTGTGCCTCGAAACCGTACCCGACTCACTCTATAACAATGCCCAGCTGCTCCAGCAGCCTGTACGTTTGTGTATGTGGACCCTCCCATGGACCCAGGTGGATGGATCCATATGTCGGGTACATGGTTCCACCCACAAGGAGCATGGATGCACCCATATACACATGGATGTACCCACATGAATCTTATGTGGTGCCACCCATTGACATGGGTGGATCCATGGGCAGAAAATAAAATAGCCCATGTGCATCCACCCACCCATATGGTGGGTCCAACCACCATTTGTTTGGTTTTCGATGGTTCCACCCAGGCAGGAGTGGGTGCACCCACCATTTTATTTGGTTCTCACCTGGGTCCACCCATGGTGGTGTGGATGTAACCACCCCCCTTGTTTGGTTCCTATATGGATCCACCCACCTCAACGTGGGTGCACCCACACTTTTATTTCCACCACTTGGTTTTCACCAGTCAGTAAACTTTTGTGACCCTCTTAACTTTCCACTGTTTCCACCACCTGGTTTTTGCTAGTCAGTATTGTTTTGTGACTCTTTTAACCTTCCACTGTTTCCACCACCTGGTTTTCGCCAGTAAGTAATATTTTGTGACTCTCATAACGTTCCACCGTTTCCGCCACCTGGTTTCACCAGTCAGTAATATTTTGTGACCCTCGTAACATACCACTGTTTCCACCCATCATTTTCAGGAGTCAGTAATCTTTTGCGATTCCAGTATATTTCTATCCTTTCCACCCATTGGTTTTCACCAGTCAGTAACCCTTTGTGACTTTGCCAACTTTCCACTATTTCCACTCCTCACTTATTACCAGTGATACTTTTTCTATGTTCTGTGGCTCTCTGTATCTTCTAGTTTTTTAACTCTTCACATACAAGCCACTACACTGGTAACCGTAATATTATTTCCACTATAAACCTTTGATCTGAGCTCTGATCTTTGTCTCACAGTATTTGAACACCAACTAATTTTGGAGTCCCATTCTACAACAGTCTTGAACATGTGATACACGGGGGACCTCATTTGACCCAATAATTCATTATATGACTTGAATCTTTCCATTATGATTCAATTTGACATACTTGACTCAATTAGGACCACTACACTTTCGGCCAAATAAGGATTTTTTTTGTTAATCCTCATTTCAATGTGATTTGCATCTACTCTGAGCATTTGGAAAGACACTGAAGGATTGTTGAACCAACTGTTATACTCTCATGGACCCTCAAAACTTCACATCCATCCTAGGAGCACCTGAGATATGATATACAACCGTATAGCCGGTAGTGGCAATGTAATGTTTGGTAGGAGAGCCTGTTCAATCAGTTTGAGTGCATTTTGGGTGTCTGGGGATATATTGCTAGTTGACTCTGCAATTAATTGTCTCACTGATATGTTGCCAATTGGCATAAGCTATTCCATGACTATTAAACACTCCACCACAGGGATACAATTAATTCAAAAAGAGCCCAAAGAATCCTGACAATCAACAGTGCCCAACCATTGAAAAGTTAGTACTACAGATTTTTTTATTTGATTGTTCAAGATTATTGTGCCAATACTCCACACCATCAAACCCTGTTTTGATATAAAACATATCCCAGATAGGTTCATATATGCCATATGAGTGATGTTGCACAACTCACAGATATCATATTTTGATATAATTTTGTGTTTCTGCACTTACCAGTGATATAGGAAGACATTGGGTGCTTCCTATCCTTGTCTTATATCATTCTTGCAATAATTGGTCATAAATGGCCCCACTTGGGTCATGTAGGACCTCTCAAAACAGTTGCATACATGCTGGTACTTGTGTTTCAGAAATCAATACTGGTCTGGTTAGTAGAGTATTGTGTGTGAACATTTACAAGGCCTTCATAAATGTTCCAAGAAGGCTCTGGCTTGAATTTTCAGCATTCACAGTGTCTTTTCATGCTGGGAACACCAATAGATTATATTGATTAAAACACACCTTTTGGGGTTTGGAGGGCCATTATAGATATGTTAGAGGTTCCAAATGACATCTAAATTCAGTAGACAGTGGCATTCATTGCTTTCTATCATAATCTGGCTGAAATATCAATTTTGTGCATCACCAGGAAGTAAAGTGTGTATATGAGAATTAGTGACATTCAGGTACTTTCCATGTCCAAACAAAAAACCACTCACAGAAAATAGCAGTAAATATCAGATTTGTTCTAAAGGTAGAATAACCTTGAAAGCAATGATCTGTCTCCTTAGAATCTCAAACTTTTATCATAAACTGACAGAATATTTATTTTGATGTGGTTCCGGATGAGTTGAGTTCGTAATCACCTTGAAATGAGTTCACGATCACTCTCAAAAAGGCTATTTTTCCATGGAAACCATGGAAATTGGTGCATTTTTTCGAGGAAATTGTGGAAGCTAAGATACATCTGTGGTGGAAACAGTGGAACCTGAGATACATGTGTGATGGAAACAGTAGAAGTAAAGATGGAAACCATGGAATTCATATAAGCACAGTAATTATCACATCAGGTGATATAGATTCCAGCCACATTTGATTACCTTCACTTTATCCCTGTTCTCAAAATTCCTGTGATAGTGGTTGGACTCTGAGGGCAAGATCTTCACCAATGTCCAATAGATTCTGCTCCTATTGCTCTTATCAATACATTAGCTCTTGGGTTTCATATTTACAACTGCTCTAGTACTGCTCACCAAGGAGACTTCCACTATGATTTTCTGTGTAGAAGGTAACAGAAGACATAAGTTGATTGAGGAGCCTTCCACCATTTCCTCCCTAGAATTTGACAGTATTTCGGGCATCTGTGATTTTCCTGGGCTTTATTTTCACCTCCCCCCATGAAAGAGAGCAGATTAAAATTCAGGTTTGAAGCTCTTGGCAAAGCACTTTGCCCGGCTCGAGCTTGATCCCCACCAGCGCTGCCAGTGACAACAGCGACCCCGCCAGTTTGCCTGGCTTGCTGGCCACCGATGACGGTGTGTGTCCTGGCCCCTCTGCTTTGTTTTCCTTTCCTAATTTTCACCGGCAGACCCTCTGATTGGGGTTGACCACAAGTTTTGTGCCCCTCACCGCCTCTTTGGTGGTGGCACCCAGCGTCTCACCGCTTGGCTGGCCTCCATCCCAGCAGGGGCCGCTGATGTGCACGCAGTACTCATTGATGACTCAGATGCCGAGGATCTTTAGTTATTTGTTGCTGGTTTCACATTTATGTTCCTCCATCTGCTGTACCTTTCTCCTGCAATATGCCTTATGCCATTTGTTGTTCATATGCAAGTCACTTTTACTCTCAAGCCCCTTTAGATTCATTTCCCTCGTTACATACAGTTTTTTGCTCTATACTTTGTCCAGTTCCTGTTCTGCTTTATGTATTTCATCCATCACATGCAATGCATTTTGAAACAAATTTTCTCAAAAAAAAAAATAAGGTAGCCAAAAATTTTGTGAAGTCCCTGATCCCAATTGGGAACACTACCACCCACATCCCAATTAGGAAGTTATTCCGGATCGGGTCGGGTGCAGAGCGCAGTGCAAGCGCGGGCATGAATGAAGACCAGGAGAGTGCATATGTGATGCTAGCAGTCAATAGATACCAGATACTTGGGCAATGTAATTAAAAAGAGAAGACAGCACCATAATAATGACCTCAGCAGGAATTGAAGCTGCGACGTCCGCAAGCCATAGTGATCAGGGAAGTAATAAGGTGTGGGGCTATAACCACTAAGCTACGAGGTTATGGTGAGAAGGACATTATAATGATATTCCCTCACATTCCCAAACCAAAGAGAATATCCAAATGCAGACTACTACCGCCAACTTCCCAATTAGGAAGTTTTGGTCCAGTTGCACTAAGAAAGGCAGGGAACAACATTGTTATGATATTTTGTGTAAATAATGATATACAATAGTGTTTGATGATACTTTATAGGAGGGAAAAACAGGGAGGGATAAAAAAGGGGCAAGAAAGAAAAAAAAAGTGTGGGTGCACCCACGTCAAGGTGGGTGGATCCATATAGGAACCAAACAAGGGGGGTGGTTACATCCACACCACCATGGGTGGACCCAGGTGAGAACCAAATAAAATGGTGGGTGCACCCACTCCTGCCTGGGTGGAACCATCGAAAACCAAACAAATGGTGGTTGGACCCACCATATGGGTGGGTGGATGCACATGGGCTATTTTATTTTCTGCCCATGGATCCACCCATGTCAATGGGTGGCACCACATAAGATTCATGTGGGTACATCCATGTGTATATGGGTGCATCCATGCTCCTTGTGGGTGGAACCATGTACCCGACATATGGATCCATCCACCTGGGTCCATGGGAGGGTCCACATACACAAACGAAGGGGGCTGGAGCAGGGCCTAGCAGGAGCCACAAAATTGGTCCCATAGGGGTGCCAAAATCCCCAAAACGAGCTGGCCTGTAGGTAATAGATGATCCCATGGGCAGGCTCTGCAGCCCTGCAGTGCATGGAATAGTGCTGTATGCATCCCCCTCTATAGCCACAAGAAGGGGGCAGAAGCAGGGCCTAGCAGCAGCCACGAAATCGGCCCTGTGGGGTGCCAAAATCCCCAAAACGAGCTGGGCATGGTTGCACCCACATTCGTCATGATGTGACACAGGTGGATGGATCCAGGAACAAGTGGTGGGTGGCCCCACACACATGGATGGAACCATACGCCATGGATGCCCCCATGTTCTGAGGTCCTCTTAGGCCCCACATCTAATTGAGAAAGATGTACCTAGTGAGGTTGGTTTTGAGGTAGCCTGAAGTGCAAAAGGCGTAGCATTCGTGATCAACAAAGACCTAATTAGCACGGATGACATATGCACCTGGGAAATTGTCCCGGGCCGCGCGATGATGCTTGAAATCGAAACTCACAAAGGGCAGAAAACACACTGGGGACAATAAGCAATATACGGGGCCTGTATATCCTCAGTATATCCTCAGTATTTTACAAAAATCCCCAGAATATACCCCCAATATACAGGGTCTGTATATGCTCAGTATTTTTGAAACATACAGAGGATATCCTTACAATATCCCGAGGTCTGATGGCTACCATATATGGACTCGGGATATGCTTAGTATTTAGAAACACAACATGTACAAACAATGTCCAAAAATAGAAATAAAAGACCTTCCTTGTAAGGAGAAGGCTCAGCTGAGGTGAAATTGGGAACTTGATGCTAGGGTTAGGGTTTCCTTATAAGATAAGATATACCTTATAAGGAAACCCTAACCCTAACTTTAATTTTCTTAATTGCCCTCAGCTGAGCCTCTCCTTACAAGGCAGGTCTTTTATTTATATTTTGGACATTGTTTGTACATGTTGTATTACAAAATACTGAGCATATCCTGAGTCCATATATGGTAGCCATCAGACCTCGGGATATTGTAAGGATATCCTCAGTATGTTTCAAAAATACTGAGCATATACAGACCCTGTATATTGGGGGTATATTCTGGGGATTTTTGTAAAATACTGAGGATATACTGAGGATACACAGGCTCCATATATTGCTTATTGTCCCCAGTGACAGTTGTCCTCAGTATATATGCACCGAATGCACCCCTGGATAATGCAGCCTTTTGGGAAACACTGCGTAAGTTCTTCGAGGACAACCCGGCAGTGCCAAAACCAGACATGATGGGGGGCGACACGAACATTGTCGAAGAACCGATTGATAGGCTCCCGTGCCATGCCAACCCCAAAGCGCCAACCACGGCATTGGACCTACTCCTGACAAAATTGAAGCTCATTGATGGATGGCGCATAACATACCCGAACACACGGGCTTACACATACCTCCAATCCCGAAATGCGGGGGGAGGGTCACAGTCCCGCCTCGACAGGATATATATTTGCAGAGATAAGTACTCACAAGCCTACGACTGGCAAATAAGTACGGTGGGAATATCCACGGACCACCGGATGGTCTCCGTCCGAATAACGCAAGAAGGTGCACCAACGACTGGGCCCGGGAGATGGGTCTGGCCCCTACATGTAACCAGCGACAAGGAACTCACCGAGTTCATCCACAAAAGGGGTATGGAGACCCTGGAAGCGGCAAACAGAGCCGGGAACTGGCCGATACGGGACCCCCAGTCCAACATCCAGACACTATGAGCGAGCTTCCAGTCTGACATTAGAGACAAGGCCCGCGCGCACTCGAAAATTCTCATCCCGAAGGCGGAGAGGGAAATATGGCTGCTGGAGGAAGACCTCCAGTTGATAATTAACAACCCGACGATTCCGGAGGAGGAAGTCATACTATCGGCGGCCCTCCTGACTGAGCGCCTGGCGAAAATACACATTGCAAAGCATGAGAAGAGCAGAATATCTGCGAAAATCAAAAATCACCTTGAAGGTGAAGTTATAGGACAATACTGGTCAAACGTGAATAAAACGAAAAAACCAAGAGACGTGCTGCGTCGGCTTCTCAAGCCCGGACATGACCCAATGGCGAATATGTCAGCCAAATATGAGACTGACTCGCAACGTATGGCCACGATAGCTAGGAATTACCACAACAAAATTCAAAAGGTGCGGAGGGACACCGCACCGGACATACGAGACCCAACAATTGAAGTGGTGCTCCAACGAGTGGTCCGAAAAACCACCGCGCAGCAGGCCGACAATCTGCGTAGGCAGCTAACAAGAGGGGACGTCGAGCTTGCGCTAAAGCTGTCTGCTAACAATAAAGCACCTGGGCTAAACGGCATACCTTATGAGGTGTGGCGCGTGCTGGACTCCAGGTTCCAAACGAAGTCTTTCCAGGGAAAGCCTGCCTTTGACATAATAGGACTGCTGCACCTACTGTACAATGACATCGAGTCGCACGGCGTGACCCCTGGGACGGGATTCTCGAAAAGCTAGATGGCACTTATATACAAGAAAAACAACCCTGCAGTGATATCTAACTACAGACCAATATCACTACTGAATACAGACTATAAAATATTCACCAAAGCACTCACAATAAAGCTTGCGCGAATCGTGCCTGACCTGATACACCCAGCGCAGGCAGGATTTGTCCCAGGTCGACACATCTACGACCAGATATGGCTCACTAAGCGCATCATTGAGCTGGCCGAGGCCACTGAGCAGAACGGAGTGATTGTAGCACTCGACCAGGAGAAAGCCTATGATAAAATTGAGCACGACTACTTATGGATGGCCCTGGAATGCTTCGGGATCCCGGAAGAATTTATTAGCACTGTAAGGTCTCTGTACAGTGATGCGTACACAACTGTGATCGTCAATGGAATGGCAAGTGACCGACCCTTCAAAGTTACGCGCGGAGTGCGACAGGGTGACCCCCTATCATGCCTACTTTTTGACCTCGCAATAGAACCGCTTGCCGAGGCGCTGCGACAATCTGGCCTGAAAGGCTTTAAGCTCAAGGAGGTCGATGACAGAGTCATAGCAACTCTATTCGCAGATGACACACTGGTATATCTGAACTCCCGAGATGACTTCCAGTCCCTCCTTGACATACTAGAAGAATGGTGCATTGTGTCAGGAGCAAAATTCAATATTCAGAAAACAGAAATCATACCAGTGGGGACACGCGCTCACAGGGACCAAGTGAGGGCATCGTGCACAGTCAATGGAGTCGACGGTACAAAGATTGCGGACCACATAACAATTGCCAAGGAGGGCGAGCCCATCCGCACACTCGGAGCTTGGGTGGGGAATAAAGTGGACCAGGCAGCCACATGGGCAAAGACGATCGACAAGATCGACGATGCCCTCGATCGGTGGGATAAGGGACACCCCACGATGGAAGGCCGCAGACTCATCGTCATGATGGTCATAGGCGGCATGACCCAGTACCTGGCCAAGGTACAAGGAATGCCCCCTGAGGTAGAGGCGAAACTAGAGCGCCGCATCCGAGCATTCCTGTGGGAGGATAAAAAACTCATAGTCGTCAATAAGGAGACGGTATATGCACCGATTGACATGGGCGGGCGCAACCTGTTGGACATTGTTGCCCGCAATGAAGCTATAACGGCAACGTGGCTGAAATCCTACCTGGACTTCGGCCCCTCGCGCCCGCTCTGGGCATTTGCCGCTGATGAGCTCATCGCACTGAATATGTCGCCGGAAGCAGGCAAAAGAGTAGACAAGGAGCTGCGCACCTGCATATTCCTACAGGCTTGGAAATCGGGCCGGACACTCAAACTCCAGGACCTAGTGGAAATGCTGAAAGTAGCATGCGAGAGGGGAGTCCAAATGGATGGACTCGCGTTCTCCAGAAAACTTATGGGCGAGGCGCCGATCTGGTACCATGTCAAATCCAACGCTGGATGCGGAGTCTTTAACATAGGCACCGAGGTACGCTGCCTAAAAATGAACCATGGGGTCAAGACAGTGAAAGACACCGAGAGCCTTGCACGGAAACTCACCCACAACCGACATCACCCGAGATCCAACTGCGCGTGCGATGCGTGCAAGATGACCAGGAATGCATGCCCAGGCTGCACCAACCCCCACAAGTGCTACGTGAAAGCACGACAGCTCCTGAACTTGCTAGAGCCCAAATGGAATCCACTCCAACCTCAACCAGAGGATCACGAAGATGCACCGGTGGCCCCCATCACTCTAGGGGATACGGAGAAACTATTAGACCCCAAATGTACAGTATGTGCATGAGTTATAAGCTAGTCCGTCCTGGCTTGGCTTCATCTTCAGTCTGCCTGTCCGCACCACTCCCACATCCCCATCCCCATCCACCTACATCCACATCCCTTGCCCACTCCCGCACCAAATCCACCCGCCTCGTCCTTGTCCTAGGCATGCCCCCCCTCGCTGTCGTCGCCCGGGATCTCATCGAGCTACATCGCACCGCATCAGCATCTCATGCAAGAAGGAGAACGGCGAAGCAGAACGAAAAAGCAGAACGGCGAAGCATAAGGGAGAAGCAGAACGGCGAAGAGGGAGGAAAAGGAGAAGAAGGAAAAGGGGAAGGAGATGAAGGAAAAGAGGGGGAAGAGGGAAAAAGAAACGCACCAGATCCAAATCAACAAGACACTCCCCAATAATGCGCACCGCGCGCAGCAGGTCCTCCTCCGCGATCACCAGCGGCGGCGCGAAGCGCACACTGCGAAAAAAAACAAAGAGAAAACGTCAGCGTTCTTCTCCTTCTCTATCCCGCTTCTCCTCGCCGCAGGAGGACAAGCGATAAAAGAACGAAACGAAAACCAAAAGAAACGAAAAAAAACACGCACACATCCACATGCGTCGGCTTCGCCAGCACGCCGCGGCTCTTGAGCAGCAAGCACAGCTGCCACGCGCTGCGCCCCCTCGTGCTCTTCGCAGCGTCGAACACGAGCGCGTTGAGCAGCCCGCGCCCGCGCACGGCGCGCACGAGCGGCGCGCGCAGGTCGCGGAGCGCGCGGCGGAAGAGGGACCCGAGCGCGGCGGCGCGCGGGGCGAGCTGCTCGTCGGTGAGGACGCGCAGGGCGGTGAGGGCGACGGCGCAGGCGAGGGGGTTGCTGGGGGGGGCGTTAGTGGGTGTGTGGGACGGGAGGGGGGAGGGGAAGGGGGGTGGGTGGGCGTGGGGCGGGAGGGGAGGGGGAAAGAGAGGGGAGGGGGAAAGAGAGGGGAGGGGGAGGGGGAGCGAAGAGGGGAGGGGGAGGGGGGGGGGAGGGAAGAGGGACGATGCGGAGCGGAGGGAAGGGAAGGCGGTCGGTCGTGAGCTTGGATGGGAGGGAAGGGAAGGCGGACGTAGTCGCCGGCATCCGCGTGGGCATGGTAGGGACGGGAAGCAGGGCAGGGCAGGGAAGAGGGGAAACGAGGGAAACGAAAGAAACGCCACGCACCCGCCATACGTGCTCCCATGCTCGCCGGGCTGGATGCACAGCATGACCTCGCGGTCCGCGAGCACGGCCGACACGGGGTACACGCCCCCCGAGAGCGCCTTGCCGAGCAGCACGACGTCGGGGCGCACATTATCGTGCTCGCACGCGAGCATCTTGCCCGTGCGGCACAGCCCCTGCGAGGCCGTTAGTACGAGGAAAGGAGGAAAGGAGGGAAAGGAGGGAGGGGAGGGGGCGCACGGTCTGTATCTCGTCGCAGATGAGGAGCACGTTGTGCTTCTTGCACAGCGCGTGCACCTTCGTCAGGTAGCCCTCGTCCGGCACCACGATCCTAGCATCGATGAATACGAGAAACAAAGGAAGAGGGAGGGAAAGCGCAAAACGCACCCCGCCTCGCCCTGGATCGGCTCCACGAGGAACGCCGCGACGTTCGCGCCGTGGAGCTCGAGCGCGCGCTCGAGGTCGCCGACCTCGTTGAAGCGGATCGTGCGCACGGCGCCGCCGTCGACGAACGTGGGCCCCACGCCCGCGAGGAACGGCCCGAAGCCCGCGCGCGACTCGGGGTCGGTGCTCATGCTGATCACGCCGAGCGTGCGCCCGTGGAAGTTGCCCTCGACGCTCAGCACGAGCGCCTGCCCCGCGGGCACGCCCTTCTTGAGGTACGCCCACTTGCGCGCGAGCTTCACGGCGGTCTCGACGGCCTCCGCGCCCGTGTTCATCGGGAGGACCATGTCGTAGCCGAACATCTCCGTGATCGCCTGCGCGAAGCGCCCGAAGACGGAGTTGTGGAAGGCGCGCGAGGAGAGCGTGAGGCGGCCGGCCTGCTCGACGAGCGCGGCGACGATGCGCGGGTGGCAGTGGCCCTGGTTGACCGCGCTGCACGAGGGATGAGTTATGTTTGGGCGCAGATGGGATGGGATGGACGCACGAGTAGGCCGAGAGCATGTCGATGTACTCGTTGCCTTCAGGGTCCCATACTCTGCACACCACAAATCAGCACCTGGCCACAGACGCAGAAAGGGGACGTACTTCGCGCCGAGCGCCCTGTCAAATACGACCGGCAGCGGGTGGTAGCTAGTCGCAAAAAGCACGCAGTCAGAAATAGCGCGCGGGGCGAGTATAAGAAGGACGGAACGAGGGACGAAGGTGCTTGTGCTCCTATAGCTAGCATGTTCGGCGCTCCCCCGCGCTCCGCCTGTCCAGGACGCAATGTCGACCGGCAAGGTTTCTGTGGGGGCCGTTGGCTCTGTCGGCGACAACACGCCGGGCGGGTCGAGCGGGCGGGTTACTCACTTGTGCGCGCCGTGCTCGTTCTCGAGGCGTATCACGTCCGCCGACGTCAGGTGCGGCGCCCCGTTGCCGTTTTTCGCCTTGACGAGCTTGCCGTTCCCGTTCCTGGTCGCGGCGCCGTTGGTCGGGCTCATGGGGGGTGCAATAGCGGTCGGGGACATGGTTGGTTTACTGGTGAGTAGTTCTCTGTGGTGGTTGTGGTGGTGGTGGTCGGGGTGCAAGAAGCAGCAGGGTGAAACGAGTGGACAGGGACTCGAGGCTACATATGACTGCTGATCGGCTACCTGACTCGGCCGACCGTCCAAGCTCCGCCCGCGCCCTCGCTCCATGACGGTTCTATTCTGCTCCTGCGTCCGACACAGGCGGAGGCGTGTAAATATGGCGTACCTGGCGGGTATTCACGCGTTTACAGACAGGAAATTCTAACCTGCCTAGAAAGCCCCCTAACTCGCTCTGGGAACGATCGTTCTCGAGGCAACGAAACGTCCGGGTCCTCGAGGCAAGATAAGTGCGGCATTCAATCAAGCGTTTACACACTTGGCTCGTTTCAGCCTCCATAGTCTGCCTGGCGTGGAATCTGAAGACAATCGTTCAGTCGTTCAGTCGTTCATTACACACAGGAAATTGCCGGAATTGCGACAGCCTCTAACCCACTCTGGCAACGAAACGTCCTCGAGGCAAGATATCTACTCATCCTGTTAATCCTCCGTACCGACTTCGCCGTGGAGCGATCCACCGGCCTGCAATCGACCCTCCTACCAGGGCAAGTGGCGCACGAAGACGCACACACTCGATAGCGAAGATAGAATGGCGGCTTATCGACAGGCACACTCACGACGCCCGAGCCTGCTTCCAGCGCCAGGCACGCACCAGGAATAGCGGCCGTGTAATCTTCATTGAGGGCTTCAGAGATGGCTGTCGGCATTGACGAGGTAATGACGCTCACGCAGGAGTCACTGGCAGATACGGCTAGGATTCACTACAAGCATCCTCGAGGCACCCCCTGTCCCTATCCGCTCCTAGAGTCTGAATCCACATATTAATCGAATCACTGGCAGTCTGGTAAGAAGAAGATGTCTATCCTGCGCCTTAATAGTATCCCGCGCGAGGGCCGCCGTATCGCCACCCCCGTTTCGCAGGCCGGGGCGAAAACGGAAGAAAGGGGTTGGATCGTAAATAAGCCAAGTTCAATCCAACAATTGTCTGGGTACGTATATGGCAGCGCTCGATTGGATCCATGAACTTTCAACTGACGGAAAGCACGACGGCGCCATGATCATCTTCGGCGCCGGAAATCTTCACAGAGACACGAGCCACTAGCCCAACTTCCTGCGCGATAATCTTTCAAAGATTTGGCGTCTTCAGCCCGAAGTTATGAACGCGTCTTCTGCCTGGGACAATTGAGTAAGTAAGTACATGTGGCTTTAAATTCAACTTGGTCCTGAGCTCGGGCGCGTCGATTCCGAACTCAGGGGCGTACGCCGTGAATATGACTATGACACACAATGCTATTATTGCCCTCGTTTCTGCGAGTCGAAAGACGACCCGCTGGACACGTGTTGAGATATGGTCAGATATGGTGAGCAAATGGGGCTCTTATTGTACTGATTTGTGAGAACGGCTAAATTGGCGGAACCGACCTGATTTATTCAAATAGTTCGAGTCTTATATACTGCAGGGGGGTATCGATAAGGAGGCGCACTTTCGTTCTCCCGTTCAACGGGAACCATAGGAATCCCGTCCCGTTATGAGTCCCCCATTGCTCGTGATCCCTGCCCTCCCGTTCTCCGTCGTCATCTCCGTTCCGAGGGTATCGGACTCCCTTGGCATTCTCCGTTACTTGCGGCATTCGTCCCGCTAGCTTCGCTGCCACTTGCCAAATCACAACAGTGCGGAGGGCTTGGTTCAAAAATTTCCCAGTGTCCGCCTCGCAATGGCTTTATTTTTTGAGCCGTCTCGACTCCCGGCGTGAACGGTTGCGGCGTTTTCCCTTGCGTAAATTCGAGCCCAGCTCATTCGGACTCCGCGGTTTCGGAATTAAATCTAAGTGCCGGTGGACTTGATGTGTGGGCAGCTGCGCATTCTACCAACCCCAATCCCCGTGGCATTCAACCATTTTCCGAGTTGATGGTGCCGACCTCCTCCTCCTCTTCCCCGCAGCTTCCATATTATTGCTTACGCGACTCCACGAACGACGTTTAAGATCTAGGGTTCCGTCGGGGAAAATATTTTGGCGCAGGGTTAGAGCAGGTCGGGTGGCACGGGGACGAATGCAACGTACACTGGGTTCCCGTCGTGACACCTTCCCAGCGCTGCCTCACGCATTCGCATTCGCGGCCGCATACCCGATCAGCAGGTTACCTTTTCGCCCAGCGTCCACGGACGGAACAGATACGATGGTGCGGGTACAGGAACTGATTATATACAGGGCAGCTGAGTATTACACGAATTTTAAATATGTGTTGAGCTCGCAACTAATCTGGTTGAAATTTCGTGGCTGTGCAGGGAAGTAGCACCCGACGCACGTACAAGGTATGCCTGTTCACGCGTCACCCTGCACGGTCGTTTTCGCTGGGGGAACTAGGAGGTTTGGGGCGGGAATCATAGGTCCTGTCTGAAATGATCAAGGTCGGAGCCACTGCAACGTCCTTTGTGTATTAAGTCGCAGCGCCTCCCCAGCCCTTCTTCCCGGTAGATATAGAACGACTCATAACAGAGGTGCTTCTAATGCGAAGGATATGTGTGGCATCGTGCAAGTTGCATGTACTCATCTGAGCCAATGATAACGAGAATCAACATTAAATCCCAACATATACCTCCATGCCCTTCTCCGCCAACGCCGCCAGCCGTGGTCGGAACGCAGCGACGAGATAGTCCAGGTCCCCGCGGAGCGCGCGGCTATACGTGATTCGGCAGCTCCGAATCCGGCTCGACCCAGCGCCCCAGCGGGCCGCCAGCGCTGCCTCAAGCGCCGCCAGCATCCCCGAAAACGCGCGGCCGATCTGCTGCTGCGTGGCGGCCTGCACGGACGCGGCGAGCGTGCAGAGGCACGGCAGGAACAGGGCGTCGCCCCGCAGGCGCCGGCACACCGCCGCGAGCACCTCGAGCGACGCGTCGCGCAGCTCGAGCGTCTCGAGCGCGGGCTGCGTCGCGAGGAGCGCGACGACGTCCGCGGCCAGGCTCGCGCCGGGCTCCGGGACGCGGATCCCCAGCGCGCGGAGCCGGACGGCAGAGCCGGCGAGGAAGCGGTGGAGCGGGGGGAGGTAGTGCGCCGCGCCGATGACGATGCCCTGGAGGTCGAGCACCTGCAGCGCGGGCACGGAGATGTGCTCGAGAATATGCATGACCTCGCGCAGGTGCGAGGAGATGCTCAGCGAGGTGAGGGCCGCGCGGGGCGGCACGTCAGGGAGGCCCTCGAGCGCGATGAAGTAGATGCCGAACACGCATTCCGTGATGTTCGGCGTGTACTTCAGGATGTTCAGACACTCGTCGGAGCTGAGCGCGTCAGATTCGAAGGAGGTTAGCTGCGCCCAGGGGAGCGCGATGTCTTCCGGGGGGACGCTCGCGAGGAGGCGCAGGTGCCGCAGGGCGGGCGCGCTTCGGAACGCGGTGAGGGGCCCATCCGCTGGCGCCCGGTTTTCCTCGGCGCCGATGGACAGCCGCTCGAGCATCGGGAGGTGGAGATCGGGCCCGAACAAGTGGAACTGGTCGAAGGGCA
Organism: Mycena rosella; assembly: GCA_029378255.1. Lineage (NCBI taxonomy): Eukaryota > Fungi > Basidiomycota > Agaricomycetes > Agaricales > Mycenaceae > Mycena > Mycena rosella. The sequence goes on along the minus strand of JARKIE010000157.1, from coordinate 167,241 downwards.
GCCCAAGCTCCGCTTCGCGCCACGTGTGCGAGTGCCGCTTCAGCACCTCTATGAACTGCCCGTCGGAGTTGAAACAGTCGACGACCAGGGAGAGCGGCCGGCTCTGCGCGCGCGCGAGCCAGGTCTCGAGCAGCGCGACGGGGGTGTAGGATGTTTGCGCGATTTTGAGCGCGCTCCAGAGCTCCGGCGTTGTGAGCGCGATGCTGCGCCAGGTGCGGCAGATGCGGAGCAAGAGGAGCGGCGGCGTGTCGATGCTGGGGGCGGAAGCCACGGAGGGAAGACAGTGCGCGAAGATTTCCGCTGTGATCTCTGTGGGTAGGGTGAGAATTGGGTAGGTTGGGCTTCGGTGCGGAGTGGGCGTTGGTAGGCTAGTGCAGGAAGGCGAGTCGGAGTCACTTTGGGCGGCAGGTTGGAATAGACGCCAGCCCTGGGCGCCATCTCTCGGATCGGAGGGGTGCGATGGCATAACTCGGCTGGACTAGCTACTCCACTGATTTGAAGTGCTAAGTGATGAAATCAGAGTAGAGTAGGGAAGACCTGAATGATCCAGAGGAAATGGTTATGGTGGTTGAAGCGAAAGTGAGGAATCGGAGTTTGATGGCGGGCGAGGCGTCATCACCGCCCACTAGCCTGGAAAACAAGCACAGCTATTGGTAGCAATCTTGGTGCTCTACAGTCGGCGCGGCGGATAGTATAGAGTTGCTGTACTCGGGGGCACGAATGGGCCGGTTTTGAAAAGACTATGGCCACGGGGAGATACTGCAGAAAAATGATACAAGCGATTAGACGCGAGAAAACAAATTAGGCGCCACTCCCGACGAGTAATGTGGGCGATGCTAAACTTGGTTCCGTCACAGAAAATAATATACCCCGCGATATATGAGGTCCAAGACTTATACTTGTAGCGTGAGGAGGGGTTAATGCTCCAGAATATCGATTGCCTCCAGGAGAGATGAACATAGGCTCAAAGGTGCGGGACATGATCACGAGGGGGTGGTCCTTCGGGGAGGGGATCCACTTCAACAACCGTGACGGCGATCCAATGAGATCTTCGAGTCTCCAGGCACCAGTATTGGATTAAAAGGAGAATAATTGTCCCTGGGAAGTTGCATATATGGTCCATCCGTTGTACAGACGAAGGTGGCCAAGAGCATGGGCGTTCCGGAGGGGGGGTTATTGAATCCCCGAGACATTTGATGGGAAGGCGTTCAAGCATTGCGAGACGGGGATTGGGCTCGACCAGAAGTAACTGCCGGAGGGAAACCGGGAGCCGCCTCCAGTGAAGCAAGTCGATTATAATATAAGCAGCGCGCGCTGCGCCCTTCCTCAGGCTCCTGGTCGAAAGCCGAACTCGCGATCACAGGGATAGGCATCTTTGAGCTACGCGGCAGCCATGTTTCGATGAACGAGTATGTCCAAAAAGGTGAGGCTGCTGCAAGGGCTGCTGTGTGGGATTCCGAGAAAGAGTTGGCATCGTTCCGATCTGCTTTTGATGCGTGATTGTCCGACCTTCCGGCGGGTTGATCCCCAAGTTGCGATTTTCCATGATAAGGATCCCGGACCAGTTTAAGTTGTTAAAGCCCAGATGTACTTACACGCGTGACGTGGACCGGAAAGCGCTGTGGTAATTTAAATGTGCGCTGGCCCACCGACTCGCAGCTCATATCGAGCACCGTCTGGCGGCGCGGCAACGGCGCCGTACTTCTTGCAACCGGCTTCCAAATTACAGGACACTGGCTATTCAACCCACTTCAATTTTCAATGGGGCCCAAAAACTGCGCCAACCTCCCAATCTCCTCTCCCGCCTCTCCCATTCGTGCTACTCGCAAAGTGCGCGCCATGTCCGCCGCGTTCGCCGTCAAGACCGCTCCCCTGGGTCCACGCGCCGCCGCGAACGCCGCGCGGAACTCTGCCGTTGCAGCCTCTACGGTGCCGGTGGGCGCAGGGCCGCCGCGCAAGGGAGGTGCAAGCTGGGGACCCGCGCGAATCTACGATGAAATAAATACTTGTCGTACACTTTCCGCGGACGGGATGGTTTACCTGCATAAGCTCGATGGCGACAGGACGCGGGCCGGAAGAGAGGAGCAAGGCGGTGACCGGCTGTTCCGCATTAGTGGGCCACGCGATGAGCGGAATCCCTTGAGACAGAGATTCGGACGTCGAGCTGGTAGGACGAAACAAACACAAGATGAGGAGGCACGCCTCGATGTACATAATTCGAATTTAGAGACGCACTTGTAACCGCAATGGGTGAGGAACCATCCGACGGCCCCGTGCTGAAGGATCGCGCGCTGCTCGACCCAGAACGCGCATATTAGCCCCTTGCCGCTTGTGTTGACGCGCTCGATGAGCTCTTTCGGGAGGGACGCAAGCTTGCCTCCCAACGCGAACAAAAACGGGAAGGGCTGCTCAAGGGTGAGAAGCGTGTCCACCAAGGCCTCAACTAGCTCCGGCGTCGCCAGCGGAAAGAACAGCGATCTTTCGCGCGCTCAGTGCGAGACGACGAGGCGGAGTGGCAGCGGTAGACGCACCCAAAAGAGATATAGAGAACGGACTTGGCACCGTGTTGGGCCACTGCGCTATCCAAGAACGATCTCACAGCCTCGTTGGTTGGGAGGACAGGCGCGGCGTCGGTCCAGCACAGCTCGTGCGCCTGCATCCCGACGGTAAAGAGCTCCTTCCCACGCTTTTTGTAAAGCTCTCTGCAGTATGGCACTGCGACGGGTTCGAAGCAGGTGGCAGTGGGTACGATGAGCCCGTCCACAATTTTCTCAAGCTTCTGCGCTGCGACTAATAGCTGGTCGATGCCCTGCGGTGCGCCGGCGGCGTACGCGACACGCTCGTAATCGTACATGTCGGGGATGCCGGGGCACTCGATGACGCGGCCGGAGAGCTTGTCGGTCCCATTCCACGCAAGCGCAACCTAGAAAGCGGCATCAGAAACGATGTGGGCGGAATTAGCAAGCAGCCTCCAACCTGCTCTAGAATCTCGTCCTTGGAGCGTGCCTGCCGCCTTGTTTCGTCGGAATAGATTTCCTCCGTTATCGCGGCAAAGTCATACTCGGTCAAATGGGCCGGCAGGGAAACCAGCGCGCATGAGAACCAAAGCAGCATTTTGCAGGCTGGGCCCATGATTTGCTTCGTTGGTTCGATCACCAACCCTCCCACGAAAAAGTCCATCTACAGCGCGACGATCAGCAGACTCGTACGGGACAAAATCGGCGCCAGACGTACGTGGATGGCACGCGGTTTGGGCCATTCATCGCTTTCTTGGGCGAGTTGGGGAATGAGTTCCATCCAGCCGACAACGAGCTGGCCAAATGCCTCCTTGATCATAGTTGGCCCGAACTCGATGCTGGAGAGCAATATAAAACATGACCCCCCATAAACAAAAGGGCGGACGCACTCTTTATCACCGACTCCCAAAATTCGGAGTCTTGTGGCGTCGTACGCGAATGTCTTCAACTCCGCCTCCATTTGCGCAACTGGTGTTCGAGTCAGAAGGCGCCTGTACGCGCAGGGTCCACTAACCGAGGACGTTATGCTGCACCATGGTGATGACCAAATTGTGGTCCTTCTGCAACGCCTGCGTCGCGATGTATAAATAGCTGCAAGTATGTCCCCATGCTGGGATGAGCATCGCGACGATGTGGCGAGGGGCCATAGTGAGAGTGACTGAAGGGGTCAAACAGGCGAAGTTGGGTTCGACGGCGCTAAATAGGACGCTCCGGGACGATTGTTTAACCGGCTGACAGCGGCTGTATATGTGAAGCACGAGCGTTCCTGACGATTGATCGGCGTGATGTGAATTACTCGTACAGTATGAGGGTCCAAATGCACATTTATTAATGCCGCAACTTTTTTGTGTTCCCGCAACTTTTTTTCGTGTTTTCGTGCTAATGCCGCAACTTTTGGACCATTTTGGAGGGTTCCACAAAACTTGCGAGAACTCGGCATTGGTTGACTTTCCATAAGCATAAACTAATCCTGAGGTATTTCTGAGCATGAGCGAGAGTGCCAGCGATGGCATCAAGGTAGAGGAAATTCGGATCGTCTGATAACGGCTTGCGTTCCCATAGGAAAGAATAAAAAACATGAATTGGTCTTCATGCTTGAACAAGGGCCGGAACGAACTCCTATGGGTGACAGAAGGTTGTCGAATTTTTCTAACATGAATCAGAGACTCGGTGGTTTCACAAGTGGGCGAGGAGTAGCCGTTGGCCACCCAAAACAGTTTATTCCAATAATAATAATTTGTATAGGGGGGGGGTACCCCTCTACAGATTTTCGTAGATCTGCAATATTTCTTGTACGCTTTTGGGTTGCCCGTTGATGGGGTCCTGACAGCTGCCTCGACAGCGACGACGGCAGGAGCAGAGATATTCTAGAATCATTTTCTATTGCTTATGGAAAGTCACCCAGTCACCCACTTGGTTGAAACAGGTTGAAACACACTTCAATATGCTGCAAAGGGAGACTCGCGCTCTAGGCAGCGGAGCCCGCGTTCGAAGGAGTGTTCGACCGGTGGCACACTGGCATGGACTGTCTCAGTCGTAGTCCAGAAGATTGCGGGGTTCGGGACCACACACGGTGTGGTTGAACCGGCCGGACACGCCGAGCTAATGCCGAGCCAGCGAAAATACAAGTGTTGTTGTACAAATGCTTAATTAACATACATCCAGCTGCGATAAAAATTCTGCAAGTATGAAGATCCAAATCAGGCAGGTGAGCTCCGGCCGCAGAAACCTGAGTTTTATATGTTTTTGGATGGGGGGGTTTCTGAATAAAATTATCCGACTATCGACCTATTCAAGAAACGAAAAAGCTCGCGGAATGGTGCTTTACTGAATTTCATTCGCCATGTTCGCGGCGACGGACCGGCGCTCCGGGTTTCGACGTTTCGTTTTGGTGATGCTACTAGGTGATCCGAATCGTCCGTGAATCGTACTCACCAAGTGGCAGTGTGTCGGTTCGCCCTTGCAATTCCAGGGTGGATTGCCCAGCGAGGAGAGTGGTGGGAGACGGTTGATTCGTTGAAGGGGATACGGTGGAGGCGCGTAATCAGACGCGCAATGCGTGGATCGCATTCGACAGGGACACGTGCATAACTGCCCACGCTTCACTCAATTGGACGCCGGTCGGGGGGCAGTCAGTGTATGTGGGCGGGGGCACGGCACGAGGGGCAGGGACAGGAGTTGGTGCTGGGTTGACGACGGCGAGAGGGCGCGCGAGAATGCGCGCGGACGGCGGGCCAATAGGCGAGTGGCAGGGGCGGATCAATCAGCGATGATTGGCACGGCGGCGAACGAGGCGGGAGACGGCGAGCGGGAGGGTTTGATGGACGGGTGACGTGGGGAGGGGTGTGGTTTGATCGGGGAGCGGGGGTGTCAGTGGGGACGAAGCCGATGACGTGCGGGGTGGTCGATCAACGTCGGCAAGCGCTCGATCAATGACAGGGGTTGGCGCGCGCGCCGAGGGTGTCCCGCTGTGGTGTGCCGGCGGCGGCAGTGGGGTGTACGTATATGGTCCCGGTGTTTGCTGGGCATAATATAAAGGTGTCCCGCCCCACGCGCCCTTTGGCTCTAGATAATATGCTTGGTTCCGCTCCCGGGCCCGCCCTTCGCTCCGCTCAAGCACGGATGCGAGGGCGCGCGTTGATCGCTGCGCTCAGACAAGGACACGTCCCGCCCTTGCCGCCCTTCGTTCCGCTCAAGCACGGATGTGAGGGTGCGCATTGATCGCTACGCTCACACGCGTCCCGCACCCCGCCCTTCGCTCCGCTCAGAAATGGACGCGTGCCGGCGCGTGTTGATCGCTGCGCTTAAACATGGACACGTCCCGTCCTTCGCTCCGCTCAAACACAGACGCGTCACGGCGCACGTTGATAGATAAACCAGACTGTGCAATATTTCGGGCGGCTCCCCGGGCTTCTTCTGGAAAGCACGCTCCCATTCTTGATTGAACGCGCAATACGGGCCGTCCGTGTGAGAAGGAAAGACAGGCTGAGGCTCGTCGTCCTTGGATAAGGCAGGGGTGAGATATTTGACGAGGGGGCCATCACGACGGCCGGTCCGAATAGACGCGGGCAGCCCGTCGATGGCAGCACGTAGTCGTCCCAGGCTTTCGTCCATGGTGATCGTGGTCAGCGTCTTGATCGTCGGACGTCGGTGTCCTGATCCGCCCCCCAAAATGTGATTCAAAGTCCGCTCCTGTACAGAACCCTGATCCGTCGGTGATGGATTTCGCCAAGAGCAGTCAGGACTCGGGACGATCCGATAGATAATCGCCTGATGATAGCCGAAAATCCGAGTACTTAGTATCCAAATATATTTGAATACGCCGGGCCCATATCATATTCATATTCATATTTTATCGTATTCATATTCTTCCGTATTCATATTCTCAGGTCAGCCTCAGACCCGTATTATATTCATATTCAACTGAATATATTCAAAATATATTCAACCGTATTATATTCTTGGCCAGCACTAATAGATGCGTCCCTAATTCACTTTGATCGCTTCGCTCAAAAACACTTTGGTCCCCCTCGCTGATGCTCGGGGCGCACGCGTCGGCTCCGCCTCCTGGTGCGTTGGCTCGCCCCGGGACTGATTGGGGGTGCGGGTGGGTCATTTCCCGAAACAGGTTGAAACACACTTCAATATAAACCGGCATGACGGCATGTTCTCTCGGCTTTCGGTTATTTCGTGATTACCGGTGCGGAGCCGCCGACTAGCGGCCGCCGCTATCAGCGGCTCTCTCCTGACCTGCACCTTGCCTCCACCTCGCATTCGCAGCAAATGCCCAAGAAAGTAGTCATCGTCGGTGGCCATGGAAATGTGCTTTCGTCCGTAATTCTCGTCAATCTCCTTCAACTGATTTCAGGTTTCCCTGCGTCTTGCCCGTCTCATCGGGCCCTCCAACTCTGTTACATCCATTATCCGCACGCCAGCACACGAGGAGGACATAAAGGCCGCATCCGCGACCCCCCTCCTCCTCTCGCTCGAGGACTCGCCAGTTACCGAGTTCACCGCCGCTTTCCAGGGTGCGGACGTCGTCTACTTCAGTGCCGGCGCTGGTGGCAAGGGCGGAGAGGAGCGCACGAAGAGCGTGGACTATGAAGGCGCACTGAAAGTGTTCGATGCGATAGAAGCTGTAGAAGGCACACGCCCGCGTCTGGTGCTCGTCTCCGCCCTCGATATTCGCGATCCAAACAAGATTCCGGCGCACTATGTGAGTGCTATGTATGTCCCAATTATCGATTTCACCACTGACCGCGCGCAGAGCGAGGCAGACATTGCGCTTGCCACCCGTATGCGCGGACACATTGCCGCGTACATGAAGTGGAAGTACGAGGCGGACAAGAATCTCGCGCAGCGGGACGCGTTCCAGTGGACGATCTTGCGTCCCGGCGGGCTCACTAACGAGCCTGGTACTGGAAAGGCGTCCATCGGCCGCACCCACCTGGCGCCTACCATCTCTGTGAGTAGTTTGGTTTTGTTGCAGTTCTAGCTGATTTATGACTTATGGCTATTCAGCGCGAGGATGTCGCGACCGCTCTTGCGGTCCTGCTGGACCGCGAAGATGCAGCAGGCCTCGCCATAGACATGGTCGGCGGCGACACCCCGATTGAAGAGGGCTTGGACGCCATGATCAAGAAAGGTGAAACCGATTTCCTGGGCTGATCATCGAGTGAAGGCGTAAAACATGGAAACCCGGTCCGAAAGTGTACAGTATGAATAGTATTGAATGTGGAAATCGATAAGTGATTCGGAACCATCGCTGCATCCCCCTGTCGTGCAAATATTGCCATCTGACGAGCACTGTGGGTTAAATCCCGTCATCGTTTGAGCTGTAACGGACGCGCGGCTCACCGCTAGCTAATTCCCGGCCTGTTAAGTTACATCGAATATCATCGCAACTGACAAGTTCGATTGCGGACATGCACAGACAAGGGGGTCCCGGTTTGAGACCATCGCGCAAGTCCTATCAAAACAAATGGTGATGAAAGACGCATGTTGGAACGGAATCTTGAGTGCATGAACCTGCTGGGATAGCAGCATACACGTTCAAGGGTGTCGGTTGCGTGCCGGGAAGACGGACTGGGGGGGGAGGGGGGGCTTTGGTGTGACACTGGATGGTATTTCCAATACACATAGGTCGCTTTAGAACACCTCGAAAATACCGCAGATATATATATAATTCCCCTTCTTTGTCTTTGTTACCCGTTCTCCGTATATTTCTCTCGGCAACGACAGCGGCTGTGTCTGATTACGCACTCATCCTCCGGTGCGTATCGCCGTTACCTTCCCGGGCGCAAATCTGCCTTTCCTATCTGCTCAACCTAGGGCGTGTTGGACCGACTTCGGAATAATGCATCCAAGAAGCTTGCCTCAAACAGTATCCTCGGATAATAAAACTGAAACAAAATATTCATGCTACATACATACAAATCTCAACAGGCAGGAATTCCCGTCACGCCGGAGCCGCAGGCATTGGTGAACGAATTGGCTTTGGCGTTGGTGATGGATATGTCGCTGAACTACATCGCGGGGAACACCTCAGTCCTATGGAGATGCCGCAGCTAGGAACATAGAGCGCACCTTAATGTTCTTGCACGGTGTGGCCTTGTTGCAGTTCAAGGTCACCGCGGGGCGCGTCGGCGTGCCAGTTCCCTGCACAGCCACATAATTTCAACCAACAGTGATCGGGATCAGGTGCGACTGACCACAAAATTCGAGAACGTCACGTCTGTAATACTCAACTTCCCGGTATCCACACCATCACCTGCCCAGAATGAGTTAATACCTATCCCGCGCGTTAGCAGAGTGGAAGCTGTGACGCAAAAGGTAACCTGCTGATTGGGTATGCGGCCGCAGTCTTCAAGGGGAGTGAGTGAGGCTACGAATGTAGGTGGTAGAAGGACTCACGAACGTGAACCCAGTGTACGTTATATTCGTTACCGTGCCGATATTGTTTGGGTAGGCTTTAAACTCAACCCCTGCATCGGAATTCGAGATCGTGACGTTATTATAGCGGACGTTCCGGACATCGACGGCAGTATTGGCTACACCCATGTAAGCAAGGCCCAAATGAACAGCGAAATGAGCCCATACCAGAGCCGAAGGAGCCGATATTGCAGCCTGTGTCGCAAATTAGCGGATGCACTGAATAGTGCATTCAACCTGACCTGCTGTAAACTTGCACCGAATGTTTTCACCGACGAAACCCTAGAGGTTACCATTAGACCTCACTGACAGTGACAAAAACGGAATGTACGAACATTGGTTGGAGTTTTGACGGTAACACACTGGTCCGCGTCAACACCATTAGGGCTGGCTGAACTCGAATCTTACCTCATCGCCTGAGAATCGATATGAGTTACAAGGATACATGTGTAAGAATGAATTTCAACTTGCCATTCTCGACGCTGACATCGTGCACGTAGCTAGCCGAGGGCTCGCGTCAGTAGAAGGCAGTCTATGGGGTACGGCATGGGATGTACTTATTATTCCCACTGATGTCAAATCCATCTGTGGTACCTGGTCACCAGTAATTTAGATGCATATAGTTAGTGGAGCGCAAGGTGCGTACCAATGTTCGTTGCGATTATAGCCATGTTGTGCGCGACATTACTTACCCAAGCAAGTAAGGATTTCAACACCGGGAATGGAGCGATGTAGCACTGACTTGTTTCCAATCATTGTAACGTGGAACTGAGGCGCATCGTACAGCGTTACGGAGGAGATCTCGCAGCTAGGTTCAGGGTCGTATGACGAATCGAATTTGTAAAGGTTGAATCACCCACTTGTTGCAGTCTTGGAATCGGATGAGCCGCGGGCGGGAGGGGTGGAGGCCGAGCTGTGAGAAAATGCTGAGACTATGCCGATTTTTAAGATGGAGCGTACGCACATCGCCACCGGGTCGATACCTCAACCCGTTCCCAAAAATCGCGCCAGGTCCATTGAGGATGATGTTTTGGCAGTTCTGTCAAGTTATGTCTATAGCCGGGGCTACAAATAAAAGTGAAACGAACCTGGAACGTGAGCATCGTTCCCGTGAGGGTTGGGATGTACGGCAAGTATATGTTGCCCGTGATGTGCAAGTTCCATTTCTTTGCGCCGTTGAAGACAACGTTTGTCTTGCAGAAAATTGAGTTCGACGGATATGAAAGAATTACTTTCAACTTGCCTTGAGCAGGAAGTTCCCCGCCGGGACAAAGAGGAGGACGTCCGTCGCGACAGTCGTGGCCTGTGGGATAACACAGTTGTTCCATGCAGCAGTAAGTGCTGGGCCGAGATCGGTGGCGTTGTCGGAGACGGCGCCGTAGCTCAGGACATTGCATTCGATAAAGGCGGCGGCCGGAAGGGCCAGGGCCGCGAGAGCGAGGGCGCGGGAAAGCATTGGACAAAAAATTGGCAGATATCATGGAGCATCTGCATTATATGAGCGAGACGACCATCTGTCCCGGCGAAATATTTGCCTCTTCCAAGGTTTCCCCATATCGGGATGCTTGGCGTGGGGACTCGAACGGGCCATTAATGGAACATATGATCATTCGCTCAACACGAAAACACGAGCTCGGTCATATTCGGTGCGATAAATAGCCAGGTGAGTTGCAACGGCGCGGCCGGGAAAGACAGGTGGGACCGAATACAAAATTTGCGTTTTACGTGGACTACAGGATAGTACAGCAGGGTATACTTGAAGGTATCTCAACAGGCGGGGATTCCTGTCACGCCAGACCCACACGCGTTCGCGAACGTATTGGCCTCCGTGTTCGTGAGGGAAACGCCGGTGAACTGCGCATGAATGGTTAAACACACTGCAGGAATTCTAACGTAGTGCACGTACCTTGATATTTTCGCATGGAGCGGCTTTGTTGCAGTCCAAGAGCACAGCAGGACGAGTGGGCGTGCCGCTTCCCTGGGTATAATTTCAGGGACGCAAGGAAGGGGAAGAGCACTTTGAACGCACGACGATGTTGTTGAAAGTCACGTCCGAGATCGCCAGTTTCCCCGTGTCGACGCCGTCGCCGGCCCTGGTGGCACATCGGGTTAGCTCCTCAACCATCCTTCACAGTGAAGTAATTACCAGAAGGCGCTGATGTCTATTTCCGGTGTAAAAGAAGAAAAACTCATTTGAGTGAGAAAAGGGGCTCACAGATCGGGTAAGCGGCCGCGGACTAGATTCCCCTGGTTCAGTACTCGTAGAGATGTCAAAAAAAATGACGTGCCAGTGTGAACCCAGTGTAAGTGATGTTTTTCACAATACCGACGTTATCCGGGTACGACTTGATCATGATACCAGCGTCCGAGTTCGAGATTGTTACGTCGCTGTAGAAGACGTTCTGCACATTAACAGTCGTGTCCGCTGCATGCTCATGAGTGACGAGTTCAACTAGGACTACTTGGAAGCCCACCTGCTCCAAAAGACCCAATGTTGCAGCCTGCGGTGAACTTGCACGTAATGCGTTCAGCGACGAAGCCCTGTGCGAATCGTGAGCGGTGTGAGGCTGAAGATGGGATTAAAAGCGCCTACGTTGGTCGGCGTCTTTACGGTGACGCACTGTAAATAGATGGCAGATGTTTAGCTGCGGTAAATCAAGTCCCAAGCAAAACGCAGACCTCGTCCCCTGGTTCAGAGCATCAGTAGATCCTCAAAATTAAATAAGAACGAAACACACCGTTCTCAACGGAAACATCGTGCACGTAGCTGTGCAAGAGATTACCCACATGTCATTGGCATTCAAAGGAACGATGGGCGTACTTGTTGTTTCCGCTCATGTCGAAACCGTCGGTCTCACCTACATCGGCAAACCGTCAATATAACGAGGAAGGAAGGACCACAGGGAACGGACCAATGTGGCTGGCTATGATGGCCATGTCGTGTGCGACGTTGCTGAAGCATGGCATGAGTAACAGCTTCCATCAATAGCGCCTAAAGATCTCACTTATTACCGATGATAGTGACATGAAATTGCGGGGCGTCGTAGAGCGTCACTGCTGTGATCTCACAGCTGCAAGTGTATTGAGTATCAATTGCAATCCAAGCAGAAGGGGAGACATACTTGTTGCAGTTCTGGAACCGGATGAGACGCGGGCGGGACGGATTCAGAGTGAGCTATAGGCACAAAGTTAGCCTCGTTAATTCATTGAACTTGGAACGGTTAGTTACATCGCCGCCTGGACGGTAGCGGTATCCATTTCCGAAGATAGCTGTTCAGATGTTTCCGTCAGTACAGTTATATGCAAACACAGTTCAATTAACCAACCGCCGGGTCCGTTCAAAAGAACGTTTTGGCAGTTCTAGTACGGTTCAATTAACCAAATAGCCTGGGGAAATAAAAAGATGCGAACTTCGAAAGTCAACATCGTGCCCGTCAATGTGGGGATGTAGGGCAGGTAGATATTGCCAGCGATGTGGAGGTTCCAGTTCGCAGCATCGTCAAAGACGACGTTAGTCTTGAAGAAGATTGAGTTCGAAAGATATGAAAGAATGACTTTCAACTTGCCTTGAGCAGGAAGTTCCCCGCCGGGACGTACAACAGGACGTTCGTCGCCACCGTCGTTGTGACCTGAGGGATAACACACTTGGTCCATGCCGCAGTGAGCGCCGGGCCGAGATCGGTGGAATTGTCCGCTACGCCGCCGTAATCCAACACATTGCATTCGATAAAGGCGGCCACAGGGCTCGCCAAAAGGGCGAGTGCCAAGAGGGACAGTGCTGCCAACATGATTTTGCCAAGGGGAGAAGTGGGTTTCGGTTTTCCTTTGTTAGCCTTGGCCCTTCTTATATAATGGCCACGAGCGTGTCCCGGGAGTGGTGGATTGTCCAAGATTATCCACAGTTTTTCCCTACACCCAGCGGTTCGCGTGGATAGCCGTAGTGACAACCGGAGCGGCCCGCAAATAGTGTCTCGAGTGGAGCGCAGACGACTAGGTCATTGGATGACTGGAAAAACCCAGGGCACGCAGCATCAAGCTCAGGTGGTGTGGTCGGCCAGCAGACTCTGAGGCCACACATGGGTGCGTGGGACCCGCACCAGGTATTTTTAAATCCGCCTCGTTTGGAGGATAAAAGGAGTTCTTGATCGCAGAGGTCGACCGTAGAGGCCTCAGAATATCCACACCGCCCAAAATGGCTTGACATGCAAGGAGAAGTTCAGAAAGTGAGGAAGGTGATAAGAGGTGATAATTGATCTTGGAACGCTTTTACCCGCCGGTCCGGTATTCTTTTGATCGGGGCGGTGCAGTCCTATATTAGGCCTGCCAGCTGCCACAGCAACCAACCAACCGGTTACCGAAGTTAGGCGACGATGTCATGCACCAGGTCAGGTTCATGCGAGTTCCGAAGTGCGAGCGGTTGGAAAGCGGAGGGCGAACGACCAGGAGCTGCTAGCGCTGAACCCCCCTCGTTAGCAAGTCCAAAGCAAATCCCTGGAAATTCCCCCACCAACGGACCACTTCTTACATCAGCCTGAGGCCCCGGCACAACTGTCCACAATTTGTGCAACTACCTGCGTTGCTTTCCCAGCTACATCTAAACGATCTACACACTTGGCCTCATCATGCGCATTTCAACTTTTGGAGCCAGGTCTTCTTGTACAGTTTACACAATAATTCCCAGTACCAAGGAACCGACCTACGCGTCAACTTGACACGGATTGGACTGAAGAATTCCACGTCTTTTTTGCGAGCTATCTGCGCTCGGAGTCCGAATCCGAGTCAGCCGAGCGTTTCAAAGCAAATTACACATTCCCCGACTCCCGCTCGATCGTTTTCGACCGCTTCTCGTCGACCCACATACCACCAAATGGCAGACGCACCGGAGGTCAATGTCGTCGATCAGGTCGTGGTCGAGATCTTGGATGGCCCTCAGCGCCAAAGCGACGCCCCGTATAGATGATACAGACAGCGTTTCTTCGGACTGGCCGGCTTTGTGAGTAGCTTTTCCCAACGACTCTACTTCTCGTCCGAACGATCCTTATGTACAGATTGTTCTGAACATTGTTACCGGATTTCCCCGGTCTTGGTTTGGTTCCACAGCAAACCAAAGTTAGTCGGCCATCGCACTTCACCCTTTGAACCGACTCTCATGCTTGCCCCAGCGGCAAAAGAACTTGGGTATAACCTGGATCAAGTCAACTGACTGGGGAATGTCATGATATGCACATGCATGGCCGTAGTTCTGGCCGTCCCCGCATTAGCTACACGTTTCGGGCTCCGAAACTCAGTGGGTCTAGCTTTATCAGCCGCAGGTAAGCGCACAGAGCTGACGGACCAGTGTTTCATCGCCTCGGGGTGCATGGTTGCTGCGTTCTGGATTCGATATGCAGGGACCATTCGGTCGCTCTCCCCCACTCATTCGTACGTTCTCGTCATCCTGGGTCAGCTCTTTGGCGCGGTCTCACAACCCTTCATGGTGCTTGCGCCAAAGTACTCAGAGAATTGGTTCGATCTCAGAGGGCGTACAGCTGCGACGATGGCGATATCTGTCGGTTCGTCCTTAGACGTCTTGGAAATCACTGCTCCTTAGCCAACCCTGTTGGTGGCGCCATCGCGCAAGTTATTTGTCCTCAGTTTGCGTCCATTCGTCAATCTGTAGGCACTCTTACCTTGAACATACCCGTCTGCTAATTACTACGAATATTTTGCCCAGATTTTAGGATTGGGTAAGAAATGCATCCTGATCCTTGAACGAGTAATTGAACAGCTTTGTACACGAAGCCATCATATCAACAGCTGTCGCGCCTTGTGTTCTACTGATCCGCGACGCGCGACCCACACCCCCAGTCAGTGTTGCTGTAGCAATTATTCGGCCGTCAATAACCTACTGTTTATCTCAGCTTATTCAGGCTCAAACAAGTCACCTTCCCTACTTGTCCTCGTTAAAGCTTTGCTCGAGAGAGAAACCACGGCGGAGTTTCACATGGAGCTGCGGGAACGCGTAGACTTTGCCGTCCTCCTGGTCTTATTCGGCACATTGGTTGCAACGTAAGTGCGAACGAGAAGAAAATCATTTCTGAAATTCAGCATACCGGCAGCTCTAACACGTTCGAGGTTCTCTCTGGGCAAATAATAGTCTCCGTTACTCTTTCCCGCTAGGCTTGCGAACATCATTCTCCAGACTCCCCAGGGCTATTCAGATCACGATGGGAGGCTGATGGGGGCCACGCTACTGCTATGCGGAGCGGCGGTGACAGCACCGCTATTTGATAACAATTGTAGCGCGCTTTGCGGCAGAGCCCACTAACAGTTAACTGTTGTTCAAAAGCGCCAACCAGTTCCGTGAGCACCGAGAGTATTTCCTAAGTAACTCTCATCCACGGACGGGACAATAGCTTTGGCGCTGTCAAAGGATCCTCCAATTTTTCACGAGGTTCTCCGGTCTTCTGTCGACTTTTCGAGGGGTGTTTGTTCCTGTGACCCTGTGAGCTTGTCCAAAAAGCCCGCATGCTTTTCGTCCAATGATTGATGTGGAGATCTGAGGGAAAATAAATCAAGCCTAGTGTGCTGCTGTCTTTCATTCAATGGGGGGATTTCAATTATTTACACAGTTTTCTTCTTGCTACATAACAATAGCCTCCTGTATGGGCGGTTCGGATGTACATTTATTCCTGCCCCATATAACTGACCTTCGTCCCTTAAATAGGGGTGTTTTGGTGGCTCCCGCCCTATATATAGCCTATCCTATGGGGTAGTCTATTTTGCGTGAGAGTGGATCTCCGCCCCCTATAAACTTGACCCCCACCCCCTTATGAACTTTTGTCCCGCCCCACATATATTCATTCATAACCGAAACATTTCAGTTAGCTCAAAGCAAGCTCAGGTCCACCCTCAAGGTTCCTGAATATCAACCTTTTGGCAAGCTACAAGTTCCCACCCATTCAGCTAGGAATATTCAACAACACACAATTCATTGGGCAAGATGCGCTCCGTGAGCATTGTGGCCAGCCTCAGAGAAAGAGGCTTCAAGCTCTGCAGATAACTGCCACACTGATAGCCGACCTTTGGGGGTGGTCCTCCTTTCATGGCTGTTGGAGTCATTGGGGATGTCCTCCCGGGTCCCTATTGAAATTGGTGCATGCCTTTCGAACAATTAAGTTTCTCAAACTTCAACGCTGGTGTGCATATATATGTGCTGAATCAAGGAACTGACACTTGCAAGTCTCAATTTCCTCTACAGACTGGACAGCTAGCAAATGAGCTCAACCATCTGATGCCGAACTGCTATCTCTATATCATTATGAGTTGCAGCGTTTCAATCGTGGTTTCAAGACTCGGTTCAACTCGGACATCCAACTTAAACACATTTTGAATCAGAAAATTGATCGGCTCCCGTGCATGAAGTAGACACTTGCCGCACTGCCAATTCCGCACGGTCGCGATGCACCTGTAGAAATTTATCCCACAGTATCATAAGCCAGTGACACTCATATTAAACTTATTGAGGTGGATGCTAAATTGGAGTACAGGCACAAACCCTGAATTAGATGCAGTAGGTCAAGTTTTGTGGTTCTAGGACTCCGCAGTCTCAAGGCGATAGAAATTGAAACCATTATTTGTCTTGGCACTGCAACAACTTGTAAAATTGAAATGGACCTTAATTTCTTCCGTTCTCTTGATTGGAATAAAATATTTCGCTCTGGAAGAGCCCACACAGGGAAAAAATGAAGTCAAATGAAGTCTGGAACAGTGGCAAGTCACTGCCAGGACACTGCTGAGTTTCAAACAATTACATATTTATGGCTGGTCTAAAATATCCTGCATTTGGCAGAACTGGGGAAATTTCAAAGGCATTGGAGTGGGCAGTATGTTGCATTTGCTCCACTTATCGTACCCCGGAAACTTCAGAACACACCCGCACTGGTTGAACATTTCGAGTTTTTCACTGAAAAAATAGGTAAAGATTTCAAGTTATTTTCAGTACTTTTTGCACTTGAAACCAAGGTGAAAAATGCGAAATAATATTCATGATATTTCCTGTAAGAATAACACCATTATTTTCACCACATTTCCATCCAAGAATGATGGTGAAAAATTCAAAACTTATTTCGCCAAAAATTCATGTATATTGACAGGTGAGAATGGGGGTGAAAAAGCCATAACCTTTTTCATCAAAATTTTCATGTGGAAAAGGATAAAAAAATGAATGATAAACTTTGGCGAAAGGTGGTGTAAAACTCAAAATGAAGTAAGAATGTTTTCACACATTTTTCATCATCTTTTGTTTAATATTTTTCACTGAAAAATGTGGTGAACAAGATATGACATACAATACCACATTTCTCAACATTAATACAGATGAAAAAGTCAAAATGTTTTCTTATTGTTTTCCGCAGGGAACGCAGGTGAAAAATGTGAAACAGCATTGAGGAATTCAGATGGAAACATCAAGATATCCTTTTGACATTTTGCGCACGCAATGATGATGAAAAATGTGAAATGACATTCAACAATATTACAAGACAGAAGTTCGAAATTTCCCACTGAACAATCTGTGTGAAATCCAAAACCTTTTTTCACCAATGTTCTCACTAGAAAACCTACCAGAAAAAGTCCTGAGAAGATTTTAATGTTTGCCCTGATGTTTTGGCGAAACATTGAGGTGACGGTTGAAAGATGTCCATCAGTTTTGTCACTGAAAAATGTAAAACACACTAGTTAACCATTTCAGTTTTGGTGAAAAAATTGGTGAAATTCTCCACCAAAAAAGTTGGTGCAAAACAATTCAAATTTATGAGTGAAGAAATGAATGAGAAATGTTTTGAATTTTTCAGATGTTTTTCGCTGAAAAAGTAGGTGAAAAACTTGAAACTCGGCAACAGCGCACCGTGGTGGTGATTCCTGCTTGAAACTCGGCAAAGCAGAGTGGATTCATGCGAGAGTTGGTCGAAACACACGGCTGTGGTGATTCCTGCTGAAACTCGGCAAAGCGGAGTGGATTCGCGAGGGTTGGTTGAAACTCGGCAAAGCGCACGGCTGTAGTGATTCCTGCCTGAAACTCGGCAAAGCAGGGTGGATTCACGAGAGTTGGTTGAAACTCACGGCTGTGGTGATCCCTGCTGAAACTCGGCAAAGCGGAGTGGATTCACGAGAGTTGGTCGAAATGTACGGCTGTGGTGATTCCTGTATAAAACTCGGCAAAGCGGAGTGGATTCACGAGAGTTGGTCGAAAATGCACGGTTGTGGTGATTCCAGCTTGAAACTCGGCAAAGCGGAGTGGATTCACGAGAGTTGGTCGAAATGCACGGCTGTGGTGATTCCTGCTGAAACTCGGCAAAGCGCAGTGGATTCGTGAGAGTTGGTTGAAACACATGGCTGTGGTGATTCCTGCTGAAACTCGGCAAAGCGGAGTGGATCCGCGAGAGTTGCTCGAAAATGCACGGCTGTGGTGATTCCTGCTTGAAACTCGAGATCTAGGATTGCCTTGTCATCCGAACAAGCAGAAATGACTAATGACAGAAAATCGAACTTAGAGAATCTCATTGGTTCCAGGGAATGAAATGGGCTTGCACCAGGGGATTCAGGTCGGTAAAAGGATGAGAAACATATCCTTACAGTTTGATTTATTTTTATGTCTTGCGCCGATTTCTTTTGATTTTTTTCTATTCTCGCGATGACCAATGCTGATTGACTGAATCTCTGTTTGTACATGTAGCAAAAGCTACCGAAATCCAAGTTCCCCTGGGTAGCCAAACCTAAAGGTTCAGCAATTATCGACTGGCTTTTCTGATAGTGAACGTGACTGAACATGCACAAATTCCTTTATATGTATATACAAGAGCGGGGTGGCCCGGGGCCGCGAAGTCGCCCACCACCTCGGTTGAGGCCGAAAGGCGTAATATAAAGCCGCTGCTGATCCGGCGCTTTGACAGTTGACAGGCGACAGTCGGGCGCTTCCAAAGTTCGGGGAATAGAAGCCCAAAAGCATCTGCATCATATCTACAAGCTGTGCCTAGGACCCCTCCTTATCCCACTGGAGGCTAGATCAGGCGGCGCGGACAAAAATTCCAAAATTTTGGGACACAAAAAAAACCAAAAGTAACCGGCCTTCGGAGAAAACGACTTTGGCAACCTCAGAAAGCGTGGGAAAATAAAAAGGGTGCGGACAAAAATGGGCAAATCTGCGACTTTTGTGACCTAGCCTCCAAAGGGATAAGGAGAGGTCCTCTGTGCCTTCGCTTCGCTCCGGCTTAAGGGTTCACAGGGTAGAAATGAATTTCTCATTGTAACTGTTGATACACATGAAGCTATTTAATCAATGGTAGGACAACTATCGCCCATCAGAGGATAGACAATAACATCATTCGAGACTGAATAGTGCTTGAAACTTGAAGGAGGCTGCGCTCACTGATCTATGGGTTTCTATAATCAAGAACGCAGGAATCTTTGCCCCAAAGAAGGCCGTACTGAAAGAAGAGGTCGGGATTGAAGGCATGGAGTTGGATAGAAATTTCGTGGCTATACCTGTACATGTACTTTAGCAAATAGCAATAAGCAAAGGATGGCGGCGAAGAACAACATATCGAGATGCCCGAGAATCTCACCCAACTTCGATAGTCGTACTACCTGCAGCCAGTGCATATTGATATTGAAGTGCAATGGAATAAAAGTGGTGGGATGGCGTACCAGGCAAGAGGTGAGTGATCGGAAGATCCTGTCCTCTGATGTTCAAAGATCCGGAATCTCCGATCATCTCGCGCCGATTCGGCTTCGACCGGCTGCTCGGCGCGACTAGGGAAATTGCGGCGGCCAACGTTCATAGGGAGTTGCTTGAAATCCACTACATAAATTTATTCTGTAAATAAATCTTTGGAAATAGTGTTCGACTGTGAATTACTAGGTTTACTGGGTTTATCGAGCAATGTCACAACACGGCTACCGTTGTCCGGACAAGAATAAAGCGACAACGGCGAGGGGTAGCGGCAGGGAATATGGGCGGACACTTCTCTCCCCTATTCTCAACGGCCGGAAGTTCGCGATCCCCTTTTCGGGGTATGCTGCTTCGTTTTCATTCGTACCGGTACTTGTTGTAGCCCAAGAAGTATTTTGAAATGTGCTATGTGCATTATTGACAGAAGTGGAGTTTCATGTCGATTTACGTGTCAAGAGACGCGATAGAGGGACGCGTCGAGGCTGGTGGAAGGTGGCGGCTGCCAGTGATGGCCTTCAGCTGCCGCCGATGATCGATGACCACTGTTTGCTCTGACCAAACAATTTCCCGATTTGGGGGTGGGGTGGGGGTCGTGGGAAGTTGGCCAACATCGGTTGATCGCTCACCTCTTGGTACCAGGTGGAGAGAATGAAAAAGAGCCCATGTGACACATAGGTCTAGTGAAATTGGATCAACATAAGTGAGCCTCGAAAGCAACGGTAAACGTCCTCACTAACATAGGTCGGACTGCGATGGGAAGTGGAATGCTGCCGAGGAGAATGCATCCGCAGTACGATGCACGTCAAGGACCGTGCATTAATGCGCCCATCGAAGCTGATGCGAACAGCTCTTTTGGATATATGTTTGCTTGCGGAACCGGAGCAGCGCTGGCTGCGTTGTTACGCGCGGCCTCAAGGCCACAAATTTCCTTGAGTCGAGCTCGCGGGACCTGTACGCCTTCCAGCGGAAGTGGCAAGGCATTCCCATTGTCTTCCCACGTCTGACGCCAGATGAACGCCCGTGGCGCCTGTTTGCGCTTCGACCGATGGACCAGAATAACTTCTCCGATGACCAAGGACTGCCAGCTCACGCTGTTCTCCGCAGCACTTGGATCCCACCTTCATGGCGAATATCGTCGGTCTCGTCGCTAGCGTCCTCCAGCTAGTCGACACCCTATCGAAGGCTCGGGACTACATACAAGATTTCCGCAATGCCCAGAAAGATCAGCAAGAACTCCTTATTGAAATCACGCATCTCCGGCCGCTCCTGAAGGAAGTTGAGAACCGAATCTCATTTGCGGGGCAGGCTAGTAGCTTGCAGGAGTTCACAGAGCCGCTGAACCGATTGAAGGTGATGCTGGAGCAGTTGGCCAAGAATCTCACCCCGGACGGTATTGCGAAGTCGTCCAATCGCCTGGTGTGGCCCCTGTGGGGAAAGAAAGATGTAGTAGAAGCACTGAGCACTATGGAGAGGTTCAAGACTCTGCTCCTTGCTTGGCTGGCAATGGATATCTCGTTAGCCATCCCACCCTTTCGCTATATACACCTGTTGACGCGCATCAGCGACTCCGCCTACGGCAGGCCCACTATACACTTAAACGGCCTATACTGACATTCATTAGCAGATATCTCATCTGCTGTCTCGGATGTCGCTGTAGATCAACGCTTGGACTACCAGCGTGAGCGAACCAATGCAAAATACATTACCCCGAATCTTTATATATTTCCGACTCAGACATACATAGGACCCTCAAGCATTCTGCCCAACAAAATGAACAAGCGCACGGCCGTAAACTCCTCACTTCATCTCTGTGCTCCAGGCCCTGAAGTATCGAGACAGATATGATATCCGCTTTCACGGAGGCGATGGAAGAACACCGGATTGATCAGAACTGTATGATACGTTTAGCCCACTACAATTTGGAACTCAACGGCGGTAGATATCTCCAAGTCCATCAGGGATGTTGCGCGGCGACAAGAGTGGTATCACGAGTGTATGCCGCCACCTATCACGAATTCGGCAAAGCTCATCTTCCAATAGCTGTACAAAGGGATCCAATAATAGAGTGGTATTCCCCGCTCAACTTTTTTCCGCGCCAGGCAGATATATTCAACAGCCACCAACCAGGAACGGGCCAATGGCTGTTGGAGCATACTTTATTCAGGGAATGGAAGTCGGGAACTAATAAGAGGATATGGTGTCGTGGGATGCGTACGTGTTCAATCACTTTCGCTACTCCACTGTTAACGAATTATGGACAGCCGGTGCCGGCAAAACTGTGCTGGTGTGCGTAGTTATTAATCTCTTATTATAAGTGTACTAAAACTCAGCAATAGTTCAATCGTCGTCGATAATCTGCGAAAAGAACTGGCAGACGATGTCATCGGTGTGGCAGTCATATATCTCAACCACAAGGAGACCGATGCACACTCGCCCTCGAAGCTTTTGGCCAGTCTTTGGAGACAGCTCGTATTCAGAAAACCCATTTGGTTAACTGTACACCAGCTATACGAGAAACACCACGAGCCCCGCACGAGACCATCGCTCGATGAGGACCAGGTTGTCCTTCGATCCATCATTGAAGAGTACTCTAAAGTCTTCATTCTCGTCGATGCACTGGATGAATATCCGCAACGTGATATTCTACTCCAGCTACTCTCCACGTTGGGACCTAGTGTCAATCTCCTGGTGACATCCCGACCTCACATTGCCATTGACCATATCACTTTGTTTGAAACACTCGAAATTCGAGCGAGAGAGTTCGACATTCGTAAATATCTCGAAGAACAGATTCTGAAGTCTCCTCGGCTTTCCAAACACATTCAAGCCTCTCCAGACTTGCGAGAAGTCATCGAGGCAAAAATTGTACAGCGCAGCGATGGAATGTACGTATCAACTCTCGCGTTTGGCAACCTTACTGAACGAGGTGCAGGTTTCTACTCGCCAAATTGCATATTGATTCTCTGGCAACGAAGCTGACCGTCAAGGGCGTCCGGGATGCTCTGAACAGTCTGCCGCGAGACCTAAGCGGCACCTTTGACGAAGTGGTACACCGAATCAATCGGCAGAACGAGGAGGAGAAAACACTTGCCTGGCTCGTGCTATCGTGGGTGACGAGTGCTCAACGACCTCTGGAGCCTTCTGAACTCAGAGTGGCTCTTGCCATTGAGGAAGGATCCACGAAGCTCAACGCAGAAAACTTCCTGGATACGGAGACTATCATATCCGTCTGCGCAGGTCTGGTCACAATCCATGAAGAGGATAATAGAGTGCGCCTCGTCCATTATACAATACAAGATTACTTGGAGGAGATTCAAAACCGAGAATTCCCTCATGCCCACAGTAAAGTCACAGCGGCATGCATCACATATCTCCTGTTCGACACATTTCCCAGGCATCATATCGGACACGCACTTTCTAAATACCTCTTCTCGACACACCCGCTGTTGGATTATGCCGTGAACTACACTCTAATTCATGCTCACGGACAGCCCGAATGCGACATCAAGGAAACCATTTTATCGTTTCTCGATCAATGCTCTGGATGGATGGAATTATGGAACTGGTTGCATCGCTTGGAGCGGATACCAACCTCAGGAACAAGAGTGTGGATAGCTGCTTTCTTTGACTTGCGGGAAATCACGGGATGCCTAATCGCCAAAGATAGCGTGGACAGTCGTGCTGTGTATATGGCCATCGTACGCGGGCACACGGACGTCGCCAGTATTCTCGTCGGGAACTACCCCTATATCCAGGCTCTAGGGGAATACTATGGCTCAGCATTACAGTTTGCCATATCAAAGAAGAACGACGAAATTCTTCGCTTGCTCCTCGAATGCAGTCCCGGCGACCTCGATGCAAGAGGGGGTCCCCATGGAAGAGCACTTCAGACAGCAGTGTCGAGAGGAGATCTAGCAATGGCCAAGCTGCTCATAGAGCATGACATCAACATAAAATGGGATGGAACGCTGAGGTCAAAATTATTGACCAGTTGCGAAGAGATCATCAGACGTCTGATCAAGTACGATATCGACATTGAGCGGGGTGGATGGTGCTCCAGCGGCCTCATGGCAGCCTCATTAATCGGCTGTGAAGCAACCGTCCGGCTTCTCATCGAAAGCGGGGCTGATGTGAATGAGACAGACGCACCAGTAGAAGCAGAACATGAATCAGTCGTCGGCAGCAGCTCAAGCTACTTGCCAGCTGTACCTGTCAACTCGAGCGAGCGGAGTCGGGACAACCAACCAACTGAAATAGACTTTAATACACTGGATGTTGGTAACCTTCCCTTGCTACTGGCTTCTGGCGGCGAGGGCGCTTTGACCTTGAACTACCTTGAGGGTGCTATGTGGGAGAAGTTTGGCAGCTGTGATGGTTTCCGCAGGATCAGTCTCCGCTCAACGAGCAACGGGCCAATGTGCACTGTCGAGGTGTGTTCAGGGTTATCTTCTTGAGGATGAGGGCTCATAACTTCAATGATACCCAGTTCAAGGAGGGGGGGTATGCAACGGAAATACTCGAACGACTATCCGGTGATACACTGAACGGGCTCATTAAAGGCGACGGAATCCGGCTGTCGTATGGTCGGAAAAACTCGCCAAGCGCCAGACCGACGAATGTGTCTGAGGACGTAGCATCGCAGCTGCAACTGCAGGGCACGGATGGAGAAGGGAATTCGACCTTGGGCCAGTGTTTCAAGTTGTCCAGCTCCGGCCCGTCCCTGAATACAGCCTCTGAACCAGTACTGATCAACAACCTGGTTAGCAACGAGCCCGACACATGCGCCATCAGCGGACCGTACGGTAGTGCGTTGCAGGCAGCATCGGGCATGGGTCATGAAGGGATTGTTAGGCTTCTGATCGAGTACGGCGCCGATATTAACCTTATGACAAGCGGTGGACGGTACCACAACGCTCTACAGGCAGCATCGGCGGGAGGATATGAACCGATCGTTCAGTTACTCATCGAACATGGTGCGAACATCAGTTTCACCGATGTGCTGCACACCGCATCTTCGAGGGGGCATGAGCAGATCGTACGGCTGCTCATCAAGCACGGTGCGAATATGACTTCCACAAATGCACTACAAGCA
This sequence comes from Mycena rosella, assembly GCA_029378255.1. Lineage (NCBI taxonomy): Eukaryota > Fungi > Basidiomycota > Agaricomycetes > Agaricales > Mycenaceae > Mycena > Mycena rosella. Next base: position 142,490 of record JARKIE010000157.1, on the reverse strand, counting down.
GCATCATCCACTGGGAATGAACAGATCGTACGATTGCTGATGGAGCACGGTGCGAATGTCGATTCCAGTGGTGCGCTGGTAGCAGCATCCAGAGGGGGCCATGAACACATTGTACGACTACTGATCGAGCACGGTGCGGACATCAATTCAACACCCGCGCTGGACGAAGCATTATCGAGGGGGGATGGGCAGATCATACGGCTGCTCATCGAACACGGCGCGGACGTCAATTCCCCTACCGCACTGGACGAAGCATTAGCGAGAGGGGATGAGGAGATCGTACGGCTGCTCATTGAATACGGCGCGGACGTCAATTCCACAGACACGCTGGCTGTGGCATCGAGAAACGGGCATACACAGATCGTACGGCTGCTCATTGACCACGTTACGGACGTCAATGGATCCGACGCAATCAAAGATGCGTCGGGGTGCGGGAGGGAGCAGATTGTGCAGCTGCTCATCGAGCACGGTGCGGACGTCAATTCCACCGACACGCTGGCAGCGGCATCGAGAAACGGGCATGAAAACATGGTACAGCTGCTGATCAAGAATGGTGCAAATATCAATTCCACAAATGCGCTACAAGCAGCATCATCCACGGGGAATGAACAGATCGTACGACTGCTGATGGAGCACGGTGCGGATGTCAATTCCACCGATGCGCTTGCAGCAGCATCTAGAGGTGGGCATGAACAGATTGTACAGCTGCTCATTCAGCACGGTGCGGACGTCAATGCCGCCGACGCCCTCAAAGAAGCAGCACGGCTTGGGTGGGAACAGATCGTCCGACTGCTGATCGAGCACGGCGCAGACGTCAATTCCACCGATGCGCTTGCAGCAGCATCTAGAGGAGGGCATGAACAGATTGTACAGCTGCTCATTCAGCACGGTGCGGACGTCAATGCCACCGACGCCCTCAGAGAAGCAGTGCAGCTTGGGTGGGAACAGATCGTACAGCTGCTCATCAAGCACGGTGCGGACGTCAATGCCAGTAACGTGCTACAGAAGGCATCCGAAGAAGGGCTTGAACAGATCGTACGACTACTTCTTGAACACGGTGCGGACGCCAATGCCGGCAGCACGCTGCACACGGCATCCAAAGATGGGCATGAACAGATTACAAGACTACTGAAGGAGCAAAATATCAATCACGAGATGAGCGCAGGGCTCTCTGCGCGTCGCGTCCGTGGATCTGAGTCGCACGATGACTTGACATTGAGGCTGAGGAGACGACCTCATTTGACGAATGCACTACAAGCAGCATCATCCACGGGTAATGAACAGATCGTACGATTACTGATGGATCACGGTGCGGATGTCAATTCCAGTGGTGCGCTGGCAGTAGCATCCAGAGGGGGGCATGAACAAATTGTACGGCTGTTCCTCGGAGTGAGTGCAGACATCAATTCCACCAGTGCACTGGAAGCAGCATCCCAAGAGGGGCATAAACATGTGGTAGAGCTTCTACTTGAGCATGGAGGTGACATAAATTCCAGCAATGCGCTGTACGCAGCAACCGAAGCTGGCCATCACCAGATCGTGCAGCTGCTTATCAAACACCGTGCAGATGCCAATGCCAACAGAGCGCTGCAGACGGCCTCCGAAGAAGACCGGATTGTAGGACTGCCGAAGGAGCAAGGCGTTGATCATACAACGGCCCCTGGGCTCTCTGCACGCCATGTCCTTGGCTCTCTGTCGCACGACAACTCGACATTGAAGCTGAGGAGACGTGCTCAGAAAAACGCCCGCTCAGCATCTGCCGGCGCTGGCACCCCAATACTCGCCGACACACCAACATGACGGTGTGTAATTTTCCAATTGTTGGATTTCTGCTCATCGCGTTCCAGGGTAATCACATATGAATGTCTTCTATAATTCCCTTCTTCTTCATAAGGAAAGCCCACAAGTTGTCATGTATAGTCCATCATAGACGATATTGTTAGCGGATAGCGCGCTTGTAGCGCACTCGGGATTCAAGTCCAACTGACATATTGTCTCGCCACAAAGCTATATACAATAATTACCTGAAGGTACGATATAACAGGATAGCTCGTAGCTGATAGTTTTCGCTTTTTCTCTTGTAGTTATATCCAGGCACTTGTAGTATTCTTTTGGTTATACTCAGGCACTCGTCTTCTAGTATATTTACTCTGTACTCGAGTCGCCTCCCCTCAGACTTCCGCTTACTTCTGTGTGCGCGAAGACTGAGGTGAGCGACTCATTTACTTGCTATGGTTCTCTTTCTGACTTGTCTGTAGTTATATATTATCTAGGTGAATATATCAGACTTCCGCTTACTTCTGTGTGTGCGAAGACTGAGTTATATATTATCTAGCTCTCGCGCACTTCTTTGGAGTCTCATTCTTATAGATATGTCATAAAATGAAGAGTACTGTAGATCCGGAAGAGAAGTGATGAATTATCCTCGACAGTACATTGGGATTACTGGCTTTGCTCTGGGGTCCGATACGGTAGCGACTCTTGAGATCAGATCGCTGCATGTGGAAGACACAAGGTATGGTACTTGTGACCTTATTATGACCTTGAACCGTGATCGTGGTTTGTATGTTAGTCCCTGGTTCGAGAACCCGCTTTTTCGGGACTTCTGTATGCCATTTCGGACGTTTTATTATTATTATCCGTGTCCCCTGAACGGCTCCGTGATGTTTAAAATGGAAAACTTCAGTGGGTTTCGACCTCGGCCGTTGGTATTCTGGACTGCGCAGGCAATGGGGGAGTAATGCGGATAATGGGGTCCGGGAATACGGTGTGTCTCTTATATTCTAGCCCCGTTGGTATCTGACATCGATTAGGACTTCTACGCGTTGGGGTCCGGCCCGTCACTTTGAGGCTCCCACCTGTACGGTGTACAAACAAGCTGCTCTGGATTGTACAGCTTCGACGAATTTGCCACTCCGATTGGCCTCGGCACTAATGTCAATGTTGTGTTCTCTTGCAGTGGCCTCGGAACGCAGACCGTAGACATACAGATGGGGGTCGACGGGCAGACGTTGTCGAACTGCTTTATAGCTCAAATAGCCGCCCCTCATACGACTACCTGGACGTCGTTCTGTGGGGTGTCCGCCACTGTCGTCACCAATTGTGCAAACACTGTGTTCGCGCAATTCCCTAAGATGTCAATTATTACACATCGTTTTGTAGTTTGATCCTGATGTTTTCCTATTTTTTGGGCACTCTTTGAATTATCCATGGGGTCATAAATCATGACACTGAAAAATGGTCTGTAGGAGATGAAGACCCCAAGAGATATCACGGAGAAAATAAGAGAAAAACCAACCTACACTCGGCTCGGGCCCGAGTCTAACGGACAAGTCATTGCAAAGCCATGAGAAAGAATGCAAATGTCATCACGCCTTCTTGCTCTAGCTCCGCGCGTCGTCGAGTAGGGGTCCACAAAGTGGTCAAAAGCTTCGCTTGATTGGTATTCAAATGGCCTCAGAAAGCAGAAAAAGTGAGGGAAGATGACTGATATTGAGCGTCGAATGTTGGAGTCGAACAGGCGAGTGTGCAGGAACTGTGGAGGATGAAATACTACATACAAATGGCAGACGCGTCTGTTTGGTTTGCAATCCCAGCTTGCACACTTCACATTGCCATCTAGCTATGAAAGACATAAACAGGTGCAATCCGATTCGAGGCATCTACTTGAAGCTCGAGGTATATTAAACAGATCCCCTGAATCCGTTTACACTCTTCTATTTTCTCACTCTCCACCCGGCAGCTCCCGTATGTCCATGTCATTTCCTATTTTATTTCTGGGGTCTGCACGCTCACCTGTTAATCAGAAAATAGCTTCGGTCCAGAGATCTGGACTGCTCCACAACGTTATCTCGACCTCCCCGATCAACCTCCGTTCAAAAGGGATGTTCTCTTTCGCATCCTTCTCCCCCTCTCCTATTATCTCCCCACTATATCGAGCTGCGCTGTTCATGCCATTTCACCTCCGGCTCACCCTGTAATCAGTGTTACCCACTCAGATATGTGTAAAATGCAAGCCGGCACCCAGCTGTACCTATGTCACTGCGGCCAGTGTAGGTGAGTGTCACAAATATTGCGAATCTCAGTCCACATCTCTCTCCACTTCAATTAGGAGGGTTTTGCTCGTCGATTCGTACGCTGCCTTCCACCGAGTTCTAAGGGATATAGCATGTCGTGTGTCGCATCTCGATTTCTGGTGCTCCCTGTGAGTCTGCTGGATTTGGGCTGCTCGACATTGACTTTTTGACCTCTAGGCTGTTTGTCGAGCCGTCTCGGGACTGGTCCAGCATTCCAAGCCATACAGGTATATATTTCTCTGCCACGCATTTCTTGCATTCCAACTTAGGTCGGCTTTCGCCGCGGTTTGGACTGAAGCAATAATCCTCTGCTCAGTGTGGCATCGTCATATTCAATTTAAGCATCCATGCGGGCAGCCCATAGCTTCGTTGAGGTCGTGAGCTATCCCTTCACTCTCTAAACTACAAGTCCCATTTCTGACCCGGCGCATTGTAAGATTCAGTTTTTGTGCTCCATTTAGGTGGAACTCAGCGCCATGCACGCGGACGGCGCTGTGAGAGAAATGAAGTTTACGGAAGTGTGTGATTAGAATCACACAAATGTAGTACTGCGAGAATGAATATATTTGAGTTCAGGAACCCTTATATAATTAGTCAACCGATATGTGGGTAACTTGAATGATAGCTCCACCAAGTTAAAGACCGGATCTAAGTCGTACTTCAAGTCTAGCAACCTGAAAGCAAGGAATAGATGGGAAGCTCTGAGCATACTGCAAGGTCTAGCAACGTCACAGCAAAATCAAAGCAATTCTAATTGGACTACAAGGTCTAGCAACAATGAAGCAGAATTAGGGTGTACTGTAAGGTCTAACAATGCTACAGTGAAAAGTAGGAAATCAAGTGAGGCTTGGCATCACTGAAAGGGAGCTGGCTGCTCGGAGATCACGAGGATGTGCGGTTCAGATGGGTGTATTGGCAAAGTAAGATTGGATGTCTACAGAGGGGAAGACACTCCTCTTATGAGGATATGTGCATGCAAGAACGCAGTTGTGAGGCTTGGTTGCTGTCCAGGTATTTTCACTCTTCTTGCGGGAATTTCATTGAGCTCAAACATTTGTTACACCTACGCGATGGGTGGCGCGCAACATTTCCTGACACACGAGACTACACATGTATGCAACACCGGAAGGACATAAATTCTAATGATATGCACATTTCTTACTCACGGATTGACCGCATCTACGTGGATAACCATCAATTCAAATCATTTAGAGATTGGACAATTACACACTGCCCAGTCAACAGTGACCATAGACTGGTTATGGCTCAATTATCATGCCGCCCTGATGAACAGCCTGGTAATGGAAGATGGAGTATGCTTCTTTACCTTCTAAAGACCAAAAAATCATTGGATATGCACTACTACTCTCGAATAATGGGAAATCCCCCGGAATTGACGGGATCTCGTATGAATTCTACAAACTTCTGGACATTCTGTTCCGACAGACTAAGGGAACTGATTACCCCTTTTTTGATGTTTTAGGCTTCCTCGCAAAGCTATATGCAGATATTCAAAAATATGGAATTGTGGTAAGCTCGAAATTTAATGCCGGATGGCTATGTCCGTTTTCAAGAAGGGAGATAGATCCCTGATTAGCAATTATCGACCGATAACCCTCCTGAACAGTGATTACAAGCTAATGACGAAGACATATTCTCTTAGACTGATGGAAGTAGCCCCATCTGTAGTGCATCCCGACCAGGTTGGTTTTATGAAAGGAGGAAGAGAGAACCAAGTAAAGCTTGCCAAATTCCTCCTGAGCTATGCAGAAGCGGCAGAGGAGGATGAGCTAATATTTGCTCTTGACCAAGAGAAAGCATATGATAGAATTAATCATACATATCTATTGATTGTACTGCAACACATGGGATTCCTGCCCAAATTTTGCAACACAATTACGAGTACTTATGTAATCGTTCTTTTCTTAAATCGGAGTGAAGTTTTCGCAGGCTCGAAACTTCATTAGTCCGCACTCATTTGTGTAATGTTTTTAGTGGCTGTGTTGAAGCCTTTTTAGTGGCTGTGTTTAGATCCGCTTCAAACTTTGTGACTCGTTAATGGCGCGCGAGAGTTCGAACCTGTCCAATGCATTTATTTTTCGACAAGGTATGCCTTCGCTTCGCTCCGGCGAATGCACCAAAATAACTCTGTATTTACACGGAATTTATAAAAGACCGTTATCTTGTCGCAGTACAGTATAATTCTGTGTTCAAATCAGTCATTCAAGCGGAGATTGGAACTCACCTGCCGTGACATGCCGATGGTCACACGTCATTGCCACGCGGCCAAGATCGGCTGATCGACATCGCTCGGCATCGCTCGTGCCGGCGGCCAGTATTGACTTACGGTGAATTGAAATATAGTATTGTTGTCTACCAATTCCTACAGGGATTCACCACATCCTGTTAAATAGGGCAGTTAAGTTAACACAGTTAGCATTCATACTGACGAGATCTCGCTGTAAATTCCGGGGAAGTCGGCTGGAGACCCCCTCTAAAATGAAAGATTTCATTTAGCACATTGTCCAAACATTGTCCCACCCCCGGAATTTGCAGCTCATTATTCTGAGTGCTTGCCTGAAATCATCTTTATGAGGGAATGAATCCGCTCGGTTGCTGTACCCGATGTGTCTGTCAGGACGAGCAACCGTACATCGGCCGACGGCGAGGCTGTTAGATAATTAATGCTCAATGAAATCAGCCGTTGTTCGGATTGCCTGCCTCAGGTGCAGCGCTAAACAGCACACATCGAGGTAGTAGCACAACATAAACACATTTAAGATGCAAACCATCAAGCTTTGAGGAAGCTCCCATTTCTCAACTCCACCATGAAAAAAGTAAATAAAATCATAAGTGTGAGTTTGCCGGGCCGTGCCGCGGCCATCACCCCCAAGTAAAAACTTTCTATACAAATGCAGAGACAATTGTAATGATAAATGGGGAAATGAGTGATCCCTTCATAGTCACTCGTAGAATTAGGCAGGGAGACCCCCTGTCCTGCCTATTATTTAACCTTGCTATTGAACCTCTGGTCTGTCTGATTCGAAAATCTGACCTCAAACGTATCAAAATACATGTTACAAACCAAGATCTCATCGTCTCTCTGTTTGCAGATGATACTACAGTTTACTTATCATCTAAAGATTCTCTGGAAACACTCTGGGAAATTTTGTGTCTCTGGGGTGCAGCGTCAAAGGCAAAATTCAATGAACACAAGACTGTGCTGCTACCCTTTGGCTGAGCTACCTATAGAGGGAAAGTACTACAAGAGAGGTGGATTAACAGTAAAGTGCGACTCTGTACAATTGGAGAAGACATCAGGATAATACCTGACGGACACACTTGCCGCATGTTGGGTGCATGGATCGGAAATAATGTGCCATATATTACCCCCTAGCCCTCTGTACTTGAAAAAATTGCAAGTGACCTGGAACGATGGAGAGGCTCGAAGGAAAACGGCACATCATAAACATGGTTATTGGAGACAGATCACAATACTTGACCAGAGTACAGGGCATGCCAAAGGAGATTGAAAATACCCTGATTAAAAGGGAGCACGTGTTCCTTTGGGATGGAGAAAAAGCCAGAGTAGCACACGAAACTATGACTCTGCAGATAACTGAAGGTGGAAAACAAATCTTGGATATCCCTGCCAGAAATGAAGCAATTGATCTGTGGAACCTCCGGTCATACTTGGTTCAGGGAGATAAACGAGCATCCTGGTGCTATTTTGTGGACTACATCTTGGCAAAATTCCTAGAAATGAGCTATCTTAATATGCGGCCAGGCCAAATTTTAAATATCTTCCTACAAAACATCGACATCCCAATCTCACACAGAACAGCACTTCCAGAGGAAATCAAGCGAATGATCTTGACGGCACGTAAATACAACCTAAAATTCACGGGACTCTCAATCAGTAACAACGTAAAATAAAAAATGCCAATCTGGAAACATCCCGCAATAAACAAGCAGCGCTACCAAGACGCTTGTCGTCGACACACCGCAAAGTGCCTCAGATTGAACCACACAGTGCGAACAGTGGTGGAGGAAGCCCTTACCATTGCAAGTCGGAGACCAATTAATCTAAGAAAGCCCCACCAAGTGAATCTGGAATAGGTCGCAAGAACTGTAGCTGCCAATTATAGTATCGAGACCGAACACACCACAATTGCGAACATCCAGGAGAATACATTGAAACTGTCTATCGTTTTTTAATCAGCTGTCATGTCGTAGAATAGAACGGCATTACATACTGTTCTGAACAGAACATTTCCCTGATTTGGCGTATGGGCTCCCACGTGTCTGCAAGCGCCCATGTGCAAGGCTATGGGGTTTCCCGATCAACGAAAAAGCGCCCATGTCCAATGCTATGGGGTTCCCAATCAGAATCATATCGACTACCCTTCCGAGGGTCGCGGAACAGCGGGAACGCGCGCGTGCGGCGGGTCCGAGGGTCACGGAGAGTGGGTTCCGCGCGCGCCGCGTGCGCGGTGGGTACATGGGTACGTACGTGCGGTGGGTACAGTTGTGGACAAACAAAGTCCACAAATAGCCTGTCCTGCCCAGTGCCCACAGAACTGAGCCCAAGATGAATAGGAAATCAATCATCCAATAGCCTAATGCAATGCCGGCTCGCAGAACGACACGTTGACGCGTTGTTGACGCGTCGCAGACTCGCTGCGAACATGTGTTCTCGTGATCTTTGATCATCCGTCGGATCACCGGCGTGCGGCAACCTTCGGCGTGCAGCTTTGCCGTTTTCACCAAACCATTGGCCGTAAGCTGCCCACGCACGTCCGACGTCTCGTCCCCCACAATTCCGCTTCTGACTCATGTATGTCCGCTGGCTCAAACACTGGGACTTTCCCTCGAATGTCACACCTGATAAGCCCTGGTAACCTCACTAGTTAGGCCAGGTGTTGTGGGCGCCTTGGCTGGCCTAGTTAGGGTCCGTTAAGGTCGTGAAGGGCTATTCACAATAAACCTTGCAATAGCTCCTATATTCCTGATAGAAAATCCTTCCAATAGCTGCAATACCGCAGGCCTAGGGACTTAGAGATATTCGGGCGGGTCCCGCCGCATCAATCCGTGATCGCTGTGTCCCGCCCCTGCCGCCGACACCGGCGATGAAAAATCCCGATAAAAACACGAATAAATAGTCATTAAATAGAGGGAAAAAAAGCGATCTCGGGAAACCCCGAGCACCATCACGCGCCCGCCGCGCCCACGTGGCGTGGGCCGTCGCGCCGCCTTCCCGCCCTGTGCGCGCCAACCAGTGCAGGTAAAAACAACAATAAATAGTCATTAAATAGAGAAAAAAAAAGGCAATCTCGGTACACCCCAAGCGCCATCACGTGCCCGCTCGGCGCGGGCCGTTGCACCGCCTTCCCGCGCTGTGCGCACCAACCAGTGCAGGTAAAAACAAGAATAAATAGTCATTAAATAGAGAAAAAAAAGATGATCTCGGGACACCCCGAGCGCCATCACACGCCTGTTCGACGCGGGCCGTTACACCGCCTTCCCGCCCTGTGCACGCCAACCAGTGCAGGTAAAAACATGAATAAATAGTCATTAAATAGAGAAAAAAAAACTGAGGAATGGTACTACTCTTCCTCCTCTGCTCCAGCCTCCCCAACACCGTGATCGAGGGTCAAGGTGGCCACCTAGTGGATGACCTCCGACACCCACCTCTCCTGCTCCTCCTCACCCTCGTCCTCCTCCTCGCCATCATTCTCATCGTCTCCCTCCTCCTCCACAGGCGGTATCCACCCCGCCATCATATCCTCCGTTACAAACTCATCAATGTCCATTCTGTTCTCCTCGCGCTCATGCTCCCTGTCTTGTCTCCTCGCCGCCCTCTCCTCACACCTCGCCTTTGCTATCCCCGGCAGGATCGCCCCAGTGAACCCCTGCTTCTTCGACAGCTTCCAAAACCGCTTCATGTGCCCCAGATCAGCTCTCCTGTGTTCCAGCCAATGTAGACGGACCAGCACCGCTGAGTCATGATTGCCTGCCTCCTCTAGCTCGTCCTCTCGCTGTTGAAGGAACTCATCCTCGTTGTTGATCCATGTAATGACGCAGCGAATTTCCATATTCAGACGCATGATTTCCTCCTTGGCACGAAGGAGGCGGAAGTACTTGTCCATCGCATGTCGGTAAGCCGGTCGAGTCCACGGCTTGGTGTTGAGCTCCCTGTCTGTCGTTCAAAGCAAGTCAAAGTCGGCAAGAAAAGTGTACTCCACTACCTCTTCCCAGCTCAGTTGTGGTGCAGGCGGCTCCAGAGACAAGGCCGCAACATTGTATCGGTGGATCGTGTTCTTCACGGTGCCTGAACGAGCCTGCAACGCCTTTGCAATATGGCGACACATCTTGTACCCTGCAAAATACATTTAGCAAGTAAGCACCCTGGTGGAGACACGGACAAACCAGTCTGTGACATGTTAATCTTTGTGAGCTCCAGCAGTCACTCAACAATCAGAAGCCCCAGCACGTTCAGAGCATCTATATACTTCCTCTCCTTCAGAGCCTTCATTGCTCGTTACAGCGAGTTGCGGAACTTAGGGCGCGGCCAAACTTTCTTCTATTTTGAGCTGTTTTTGATGGTTTTGACCAAATCCCTCGCCCTGAGCTCAAGTCCTTGTGTATCTACATAAATTTTATATGGGCGGATTCGCGCTGCGATTCCGCAGGAGGTGTGGCGCTCCGATTTCCTTTATTATTATTTACAAAAATGCAGTATATAATTTCGTAGTTTTTGATCAGGTCCCCTCTTGTATGGGGAGACAACCTGCAAATAAGCTATATATTCATTCAATAATACCTTCGAGCTGTGTGAAGGGAACCTCGTTGTCTGAATTGATTCGTGGACCTCAGACACATAAGCAATGCTGTTGAATCCAAACATTTACAGTTTTGGTACCTGTTGCTTAGGACGGCTGCCCGCTACTGCTCTTTGACAAAGTGGGTGAAGGGCATGCACCTGCGCCCACTACATCATACCCCAGAGGGTTCTCACGACTCATATTTTCTCTGTGCACCCCCGTTGTGATGCGGACCGCGGTGCTACGATGCGAAATAGATGGTATTCGCTTTGTAGCTCGTTCGGCCACTAGGGGTTAATACGAGATGGACACCAGTGGCGTAGGTGGCTGTCGCACAGACGCGGTGTGTTCCGTGGGTGTGTGTGGGTGTGTGCGAGGCGTCTCGCAAGAGACGATAAGATGGTCAATAAACGGTGGGGTCAATGAATGTGGATACCTTGGTGACGGATAATGCGTCTAGGTGGTGTGTTCCGCGGTGAGGGGTACGAGGAAGGACGAGAGCGAGCCTCGGACGGGAGGCTGCAGTGGGGAATGCTAGATGTGGTGGTGGTGGTGGTGGTAAACCAAGTGTATTGGTGGGGGAGATACACGGGTCGACTACTGACTAAAGTTCCAAAAACCTTGCCCTTTTTATACCTTTGCTCCCTGTACAGCCTTCGGCGTCCGGTACCACGTGCTCCTTCCGCAAAGGGAAGCTAGGCCCGCTGGAATCGGGGAAATCATGCGATTCCGAGGTCCAAGAGGGCGATTTTGGGGCTCCAAGGTCGAAATATCGAGCGATTTTATAGAGGACTCGCTCCCTTGTTTCAGGCCAAGCCCAAATGGAGGCGGAACGTCCCGCGGTGCGTCGGCGGCCTCGGGCCTGAGGTCCGTAGGGAGGGCGACAGACGGGCAACGATGCCCGTAGTCCAAAACGGGCGTCCAATGCTAGGAAATCGAGCGATTTTACAGGCACGGTCTTCAGAGTTGCCTATTGTCTGGTGAGAATCGACCGATTTCTGGGGACCAGGAGGCTTCTGGGTGCGGTTTCCCATGGGGAATAGACAAGGTGCGCTGCTGGTACTGGGGCGTTTAGTGCACATCGAAGGATTTTGGCCGGGTCGGAGAGTGGAAAGGGAATCGAGCGATTTTGGACCAGGAGTCAGGGCGAAAGGCTCGGTGGGGCTGGAGTCAATGGTTTCTGTAGTGAACTATTGGTCGTGGTTCGTGTCCCAGTCGATGCCCTAGGTCGAGGAGCGTGTTTGTGAGAAGTCCGAATGCGGTTTCCAGGTGTGTCCCGATTTGGTGATATAGCCGTGCTGTGCTTCTTCATCCCTGTTGTGCCAGCAATGCTACGCGAGGGCATATGCAGAGCATATACAGCCCTCACACCGTCCGGCAACACGACGCGCCCCCAATACAGGTGATCAGTCACATGGATGTGAGTCACTCATAACTGCCATATTGGGGGCATGTCGCCTCGCCGAACGGAGGCCCATAGCACAAATGTGAATTGTAATAACTCTTCGGGATATGATGTAGTGGGCGCAGGTGCATGCCCTTCACCCACTTTGTCACAGAGCAGTAGCGGGCAGCCGTCCTAAGCAACTCTCGTGAATCCACTCTGCTTTGCTGAGTTTCAAGCAGGAATGACCACAGCTGTGTGTTTTGCTGAGTTTCGCGCAACACTCGTGAATCCACTGGTTTTTTTGACCAACTCTCGCAAATCCACTCCGCTTTGCCGACTTTCAAGCAGAAATCAAGTGTTTTTCCCGACTTTCAACCAGCTCTCACAAATCCACTCCACTTTGCCGAGTTTCATACAGGAATCACCACAGCCGTGCGCTTTTGCCGAGTTTCGCCCAACTCTCGCGAATCCACTCTGCTTTACCAAGTTTCCAGCAGGAATCACCACAGCTATGCACTTTTGCCGAGTTTCGACCAACCCTCGCGAATCCACTCTGCTTTGCCGAGTTTCAGCAGGAATCACCACAGCCGTGCTTTTTTGCCGAGTTTCGACCAACCCTCGCGAATCCCCTCCGCTTTGCCGAGTTTCAAGCAGGAATCACCATAGCCGTGGTTTTTTTGCCGAGTTTTGCCCAACTCTCGCGAATCCACTCCGCTTTCCCGAGTTTCAAGCAGGAATCACCATAGCCCTGTGTTTTTGCCGAGTTTTGCCTAACTCTCGCGAATCCACTCCGCTTTGCCGAGTTTCAAGCAGGGATCACCACAGCCATGCGTTTCGACCAACTCTCGTGAATCCCCCCCGCTTTGCTGAGTTTCAAGCAGGAATCACCACAGCCATGCGTTTTTGACCAACTCTCGCAAATACACCCTGCTTTGCCGAGGTTCAAGCAGGAATCACCACCGTGGTGCGCTGTTGCCGAGTTTCAAGTTTTTCACCCACTTTTTCAGCGAAAAACCTCTGAAAAATTCAAAACATTTCTCACCAAATTTCTCACTGATAGTTCCATGAAAAAGTGCTGAAAAAACTTTTAGGTTTTCCACCTGTTTTTTCGGCAAAAAACTTGTGAAAAATTGAAAACATTTCTCATTCATTTCCTCACTCATAAATTCGAATTGCTTTGCACCAACTTTTTCGCCGAAGAATTTCACCAATTTTCTCACCAAAACTGAAATGGTTAACTAGTGTGTTTTAAGTTTTTCAGGGATAAAAGTGATGAACATCTTTCAACCGTCACAGCAATGTTTCGCCAAAACATCAGAGGAAAACAGTAAAATCTTCTCAGGACTTTTTCTGGTAGGTTTTCTAGTGAGAACATTGGTGAAAAAAGGTTTTGGATTTCGCACAGATTGTTCAGTGGGAAATTTCGAACTTCTGTCTTGTAATATTGTTGAATGTCATTTCACATTTTTCATCATCATTGCGTGCGCAAAATGTCAAAAGGATATCTTGATGTTTCCATCTGAATTCCTCAATGCTGTTTCACATTTTTCACCTGCGTTCCCTGCGGAAAACAATAAGAAAACATTTTGACTTTTTCATCTGTATTAATGTTGAGAAATGTGGTATTGTATGTCATATCTTGTTCACCATATTTTTCAGTGAAAAATATTAAACAAAAGATGATGAAAAAAAATGTGTGAAAACATTCTTACTTCATTTTGAGTTTTACACCACCTTTCGCCAAAGTTTATCATTCATTTTTTTATCCTTTTCCACATAAAAATTTTGATGAAAAAGGTTATGGCTTTTTCCCCCCCATTCTCACCTGTCAATATACATGAATTTTTGGTGAAATAAGTTTTGAATTTTTCACCATCATTCTTGGATGGAAATGTGGTGAAAATAATGGTGTTATTCTTACAGGAAATATCATGAATATTATTTCGCATTTTTCACCTTGGTTTCAAGTGCAAAAAGTACTGAAAATAACTTGAAATTTTCACCTTTTTTTCAGTGAAAAATGTGTGAAAAACCGGCGCAGTTTTTCACCAATTTTTTCAGTGAAAAACTCGAAATGTCCAACCAGTGCCGCGGGCAATATCGCTCACATGAAAAAAGAAACGCAGCATTGGGAATTGAACTCACCCGAGAAATGACAATGTTTGGCCCTGCTTGGTGTGGGAAAGTTCCATACTTTGGTGACACTCTGTGTAACATTAGGGCGCTTTAGGACCCACTACCTAAAGTTAGTGGGCATCGTGTTTTCACGTTGGTGCTTATGCATTTGGAATTGAACCAGATTCTGACGACTTATGCTGCAGCACCCACATGGCCCTCACCGCGAAAATCCTGGTCCTCATAAGGTAGGCGTCAGTCACTCCCCGCAAGCGGTCACGTGGGATGTCACGCGTGACGTGACCGGCAAAATTTTGGACGCAAAACCTATAAATGCTGGGATTCATCCGGTTTTATCGTTTCCAAGACTTTTTTTTTTCTGAGAAATTTTATGTCATCTCACTCATAATTTCCCCCACCCAAATTTGCCTTCAAATCATCTGGATTCCGCCTTGCAGCTGAAGGACGGAAGAAGGAAGGTGATCGGCCGGGTTGTACGCATGGTTCTGGCAAGGAATTACCCGATTAGGGTCGTGGGAAGCTTATGTCAGCGGCAAATATTGGGCCAAGAAAAAATCAAATCGTGCCCATTTGACGAAATGATCATTTCTGCACTCAAAGAAAATGGGTCAAAAGAATTATATACTACATGATGGCAACTTCGAAATTTGAAATTCTGAGACCTAGGATCTCTCCGGAAGGTCCAAATACACCATTTCTAGGTTTTAGTTTGTCAGTCAAGGGTTTGTGGCCGGAGCCTTGTTGATGTGACAGTTTTGATCACGTGACCGCTTGCGGGGAGTGACTGATGCCTACCTTAGTCGCTGCAGGATGTGCGTAAACCCCACCTGTGCAAGGCCCGACTCACGGAATATATCCAGGGTTTTCATTGATCTGGGCTAGTACATACTGTTCTCGATTTCGTCCTACGCGGCTGATCTAAAATCGATAGTTAAACCTAGTGCTGTCCATTAATATGATATCAGATAATATGATATTAATATGAGCATAATATTACGGATATGATAAGGCCTGAGGGTGGTTGGAAGATAATAATATGGGAACATATGATATGATATGATATCCATATAATATGATATGGTACCCCGCATATTATCATATTATTTGGTATTAGATTTCTCCTGTTGCGGGCGATTTTGACGACCCACTGGGGTGGTGGAAGGTTTGTACTTTCCCCGTGCTATTTGATTGAGTTCACCATAAGCTGATACCCGATTCCAGCAAAATCAAGGCACTCTACCGTCGGTCGCAGTCGTCGTCCGGGATATTCTCGCCATTCCGGGGGTGTCGAGCGGTTGTTTTCGAGCATGAAGCACACCTTGACCGATGATAGGACCTCGATGACCCTCGAGATTCCTCCATGTGTATCACGGCGAAGGAGCGGCTGAAGTCGAGGCTCGGGGACGGGATCAATTATGTTGAACTGATTAATGTTTGGGAATGCCACTAATATTCTACACCATGGTCTTCCTTCATTAATATTAATCATTATCGCTGCACTCCCGAGCGTATGCCAGATCTGTATTTGAGGGGAGCTCGAGATTCGGGGGAAAATTCACCAATTGAGTATGGCACAAATATATTAAACCATATTATTAATATATCATGATACGGTATAATATGGTGTAATATGATATGGAGATAATACATACAGATATGATACAGGCCCTGAGAGCATAATACAATATCAATATAATATGATATGGAGGATTTCATATTAATATCATATGTGGACAGCACTAGTTAAACCCCATAAGACTGCTGCTTTATTCGTCATCATTAGCGCATCGTCCGTAAGAGGACGGGTATTTCTCTCAATACCACTCACTTATCTCCCATCTCCAGCTGACACTCCTTCCCGTAGCACTGGAGCTCGGGTATGAAGTGACGCGCAATGCCCAAGGAAGTTCGGCGTTACTGTGGTTTATGTGCGTTCCGGTTTTCGCTTCTTGGCGCTGCTGAAGAACGATCTAATATTTCAGCGTGAACCTTTTTGAGACCATTTTTGTGCAAGGTTCGATATGTCGGCCATATCATTGGCTTGGTAACCGATTTCCAGGCAGTCCAAAAGGCCTTGCGAGCGAGACTTAATGAACACCCACTGCCAAACATGCATTGCGCTCATTTTCAACTGCAATTTCGTTCTTTCGACGGTCATGTTGGTGTTCATGATTCGCGGTGATACGCCTACGGCGCGGCTGCAAGCGGGAGCTAAAAACAAAATATGCTGATGGGGGAATGGGGTGCTAAGACCGCTCGGAGGGCCGTAGTACAAGTGTGTGATGTGCGAGGGCGTTCTGCGAAAGCTTATCAGCTCGTTGCAGATTAAACACAAGGCACGTGAAATAATTGTGGCAGTAACGACGAAGGCTGCGCTTAATCGATACGGGGTGCAACGGGGGATGGGGAGGACGACGAAGGACACCAGGAACGATGAAGAATACGAGTACGAGTGCGGGTAAGCGGTTAAGAGCGATAAGAGGCAAGTGCGAATTTAATTGGAGCTCGAGAAGGGGGGAACTATTCGTTTTTTTTGCAGGTTGAACTACCTACATTTTATAGTACATTAGGCACAGGTAAGGACAAATGACATACTGAGAAAATAGTACTGAAACAGGCACAAGTGTCGGGCAACAGGAAGGGGTGAGAACGAGTGCACATGGAGCATAAGTCCTAGAAGAGTTGAATTAAGTAGGTATCGCATGAGCGTGTACTGAGACTGGAAAATGAGACATAAATGGCAAGATTGAGGAATAAAAAGGCAAGATTAAGGGATAAAAAGGCAAGATTTGAGGGACAGGGTGTGCTGTGTTAAAGACGGCGGCGTTGAAACCGGAGATGTGATGGTCGGGAATGGGTTGAACGTTACGAGAACACAGCCATTTGATGTCGGATCAAAATCCGTGTGATTACGCGGTCAGCTCTGATCGCTGCTCATCAGCGGAAAACAGGTCCGCAAGGAGCTGGATGATCGGATGCAGGGTATTTCCCGCAAGACAGAAGTGGCCGTGCGGTCGGCTCTTCCCATCGATACGGCTGCGATGCGCAGCGAGGAGAAGTTGGATGTGTAGCAGCAGAATTAGCCGTTTGCAGGGCTTGTATGACTTTCTTTTGTGTATGGGCTCCTCTTTAGTTGCACTCCGACGCTTCTAGCACGCGAGAAGGCGGTAACAGCACACATATTAATTTGCGTATCTCCACCCCGTGCTTCAACCACATTATTCATTCAGTGAAGCGCTCACGACAGGTTGATTTTTCAGGTGCCAATTGAGCCACGGGCAAAGGATACTGGAACTATGGCGGCTCTACACACTGCTCAGGATGTCAGCTTGTTAATTTTTTTCGGAGTTTTGATGCTCTTAGGGCGCATCTCCGCACAATCCAGCTAGTTAAAATTTGTTGGTTAGTACCGCGCGGCGACATCTATTACCGCCTGTTCGACAACCGACTTGCCTCAACACAGTTGAATTCAAACTAGGGGCAGAAGAGCAACACTGTGCCAACACCTGCATTTGGCGAAAGACAGGCCGTGCCAGCTTTATGTAAATCCACAACTCCTCTCGTATTGTAGGCGACATATAATTTTGGGATAATATGCTCAGAGCCAGATACTCAAAACTCCAGATGTGTAGTGTGCCGGGCTTTGTCCGTGTCCTCAACTACGTAGTGTTGCAACAGCGGGACACTTTCAATTACAGTTTTGCACACTAACACCCTCCGGAGCTCCATTACTCCTAGTGACTCAACAACGGGAGGAAAACAACTGAGTTCAAGGCCCAGGTCCCTTCGTCAGCTACATGTCAATGATTTCTTGGGACACATTGTGTGTATCCAATTTGTGAATTGCACGACGAAAGTCTGACCAGTGTAGAGTATTAATCTGTATTAATGCTATCGGGGCTCGCTTATGCCCGCGTACGTGCGATCGGAGATTGCTCTTATGGTTCAATTCGAAGTTCCTTGTTTAATTTGCCTACCGACCGGTTTGAGTTATATACATGGAGTATTAATATTATTGGGCTCGCTTAACCCGGCATAGGTGTGATCGGGGATTGCTCTTATGGTTCAATTCGAAGTCCCTCGCTCAATTTGCGCGTGCCCAGGGCCGTGTCTTTTGCTTTCTTCTGGTTCAAACCACCACTATTGGGAGGGTTACTCTGCTGGAGAGATCCCTTCGCTGTGGCTGGACTCATGGGTGAACCCAAGGTGGGCCCCAGCCATTTCATTTACTCTATTTCGGGAGCTACCGCCGACTGGCAACAAAAGAATTGACCGGGCTCGTGTACAAAAAAAGTTCTGATCCTGAGGTCCGCCTGTCCACAGGTATATAAGGAGCTCATCTGGAGTAATGTCCGACCATGTCACAGATGCCCCGTCAACCGACTTTCACTGAAATCCGCTTGAATAACATCATAGCCTGTTTGACTCCGGCTATACCACTCCTGAATGAGCTAAATGATGCATTTGGCACACCGTTTGTGGAGGCAGTCTCAAATACCACTCTCTCTTTGATTGCTGGGGTGAAGGTAATCAGATCTGACTGAATATGATGTTATGCTGAGTTGGTATTCCAAAGAGTGAAGAGGAACAAAGATGAATGTGCACAGTTACTTGCGAGCATTCACGAACTGTTATATGCTATCATCAGCTTGCATATAAAGTCAGAAGCCACAGGATCACTGCCATCCGCAACATTGGATCATATTGGAAAATTTACTCAGTATATTCATCTCATTTTCTGATGTGACACATTCTGATAAAACTTCCTAGGACACTTCACAAGATTCTTATGTGGGTTGAAGTGCAGCAGGAAGGAAATAAGATCAAGCACTTTTTTCGCCAGAACGAGATTAGCACAATACTCAAGGAATGTCAGCAGGCTCTTGCTGCATTCAAGGTCAAACCTATATACTCTGATTGCAGTCATAGCCTTACCATTTTTCAGAACCATGTCACCACCTTCAACAACATTGCTGAGATTCAGAGGAAATCCGAAGCCATGCACATGGAACTTCTTGAATTAATCTCGACTCTCTCAGATGGCACAGCCTCTGACAGGACATCCTCTGTGAGTAAATTTTCATTGCATGAGTTCAACTCATGAGATGAGATTCAGATATATAGATATCCAAATGATTCACAAAAAAGGTAGAGTCACCTTTTCAACTGGAGTTTCACTGACACTGGAGTTATAAAGCTCAAATTCTTTTGACATGTTGCCAGCAACGTCACAGATATTTCATGGCCGTGAATCTGAACTGCAGCATATTTTGAAAACTCTCAACGAGGACTGTCCACGAATTGCAATTCTTGGTGCAGGTGGAATGGGGAAAACAAGTCTTGCCCGAGCAGTTTTACACCACGTCAACATTACCGCCAAATATGGACTTCGGTTTTTTGTAACCTGTGATTCAGCCATCAGTAGCATCGGAATTGCTGCCCTTCTTGGAGCTCAGATGGGACTGAAGCCCGGGAAAGATCTTACCAAACCTGTGCTTCAGCATTTCTCCAGGAGACCTTCAGCCCTCTTAATCTTAGACAATCTGGAAACACCTTGGGAGCCAATGGAGTCCCGAAGCAGTATTGAAGTGTTCTTATCTCTGCTTGCAGACATTGCACATCTGGCCTTGATTGTAAGCCCATATTTATTGTTTCACAGGCCAAACTGACTGTTTTATGAGCAGATCACCATGTGAGGTGCAGAAAGACCAGCCAGGGTCCGCTGGAATCATCCATTCCTGCCTCTTTTGAAACCCTTGCCAGACGAGGCTGCATGGAAGACATTCATTGACATTGCAGAAGACTTTCATGAAAGAGAGGACATCAACCATTTGCTCCACCTCACGGATAACATGTCATTGGCAGTGGATCTCATTGCCCATCTGGTTAGTTATGAGGGCTGCTCAAATGTTATAAGCCGTTGGGAGACAGAAAATACCTCCCTTCTGTCCTATGGTCATGACAAAGGATCTAATTTAGATGCATCTATTGCATTGTCTGTTTCGTCCTCCCGGATGAATTCTGCACCAGGGGCAAAAGAATTTCTAAGCCTTCTCTCAATTCTCCCCGGTGGCCTCTCAGATGCTGAACTTCTCCAAAGTAAGCTGGCTATCCGGGATATTTTGGGGTGCAGATCTATCTTGCTAGGCACTTCATTGGCTTACATTGATGACAACAAGCGGCTCAGATCATTGGCACCCATTCGAGAGCATGTTCTACGGTTCCATCCACCTTCAGTATATGTTGTTGAACCTCTGCGCAAACACTTCCATCTACTTTTGAATCTCTCCCACAAATACCGTGGACAAATACAGATGGCCGCAAATATGAATCAAATAACTAGCAATTTAGGAAACCTACAGCAAATTCTCCAGCAAGGGTTACATCCAGATAGCCCACATATTTCTGATGCTATACAGTGCACAATATCACTGAGTGAATTCACTCGAGAGACAGCAAATGGATGGCTTGATTTAATGGATGTTGTCCCGAATATCCTTCCTCAGACAGGTGACCACCGGATGGCTGTAGAGTTTATTGTAGAGAGATTCAAATCAGGGAGATTGAATCCAATTCCCAAGCCGGATCTACCCGTAACTCAGGCAGAATCCCACTTCCACAACTTCCATGACCTAGATCTCAAGTGTGAGTTTGCAGCTGGATGGTATTATTGATTATACTTGGGGGTGAAGGCCGCGGCCCGGCGCGGCAAACTCGCACTTATAGTCCCCCTTTTCTTTTTTTTTCTCTCGGGGCTTTTTACATTTATTTTGTATTATTATTATTATCAGGCAATGTATAATCCGGACGCTTGGTGTATTCAGGCATATTGTGGCGCGTACAGCAATCCGACAACAACACGTGATCTATACGCGCATATTAAAAGTCCTAACATATGCAAATCACCATCGAAAAAAAGAAGACGCCTCGAGAGATTCGAACACAGCTGACAATTTGAACCAATTGCAAAATCACAAACACAGCCACTAATGCTTCACAAAATATGAAGCAGATTTTAAGGACAGCCACTATTTTGCATTGCAATCTTAAATTAGGACATTTTTAACCACACCTGAAAAACCTCATGTCGATTGATTAAAATAACGATTACTATAAGTACTCGTAATATAGATCCACCTGCAGGCATGGAATTTCTTAACAAGGCCCTCACATTGGCAAGATCCTCCCAAACCACAACTCAAGAGTCGCAGATATTAGCTCGCATTGCTGAGATTAAGCAGAGAGATGGAGACTATATTGGATCCCGGAAAGATGCCTGTGAAGTACAGTGCCTGGCTCAGTTGTCTACCAATAGCTATCAGGAAGCTCGAGGACTGTGGTATCAGACTACTTGTTGCACACACCTAGGAGACTACAAACAGAGCATCGATCTCCTTGACAGGGCCAGAAATTTGTTGAAGCTCTGTGGATTGAGTGGGGCTACATTAGATCATAGCCTTCTGAATTCTGAAGCAGAGGTTCATCTGCGGAAGTCAATATTCTGAGGCTCAAAGGATCTATGTTCAAATTCTCCACAACATCACTGTTGAGCAAGAACCCTATTACTATGCTTTTACCCTGCTCAACATTGCTCAGCTTGAGGTGATGATTAGCGCATGCAAGGATGATGTGCACCGTAATGTAAACAAAGCAAAAGATACCTTCACTATTATACACCCGCTCGGGGACATGATGTACTGTGACATGGCATTAGCAGATCTTTGTTTTTGAGGGACCAGGATACTGTAGCTGCAAAAAATATTTTCCAGGCCTCCTTCAACTCAACTTGCGGAGGAAAAGGGGAAGTTATATCCCACTGTCTTTCGAAACTGGCAGATGTGACCCAGTGGGGAGTCACCAACTTTAACTGGTCATCTAGATGGCCGGTGATATATTTGGGGCATGCAAAGACACCAAAGAGAAAGTTCGACCTCTACAAGGCACTTCAATTTCTCGGAGATGTGTTCCTTGTGAATGGAGATGAAGTGACGGCACATAGTCTGTTCGTTGTAGCACTCGAAGGCTTTACCTATATGGATGTCCATCGCAGCAGGGCCGACTGTATGCTACGGCTCGGAGATCTGGCCCAACAAAGAGGGCAGTGGGTTGAAGCAGTGGAATTTTGGAAGAATTGTCGACCAGCTTTTGAGCGGTCATCCCAAACCAAGGCTACAGCTCAGATTGATGCCAGACTCGGTGTAGCAGATCAAGCTCATCAGGCTGGACTAGCTCCGCTTAGGGCACTCCAGGCACCACTGGATAGGCTCTCTGCTGTGAATGCCACAGATCACTCTGAGACTGAAGAAGCTCAGGAGAACGAGGGAAAAGACAGGTCCCCTATTGCGGTTTAAATTCACAAAAACATGAAAAACAGAGAATATTGACACAGAGGGAGTTGTAACATACTAAATCTTTTCCTTTCTTTTCCTTTATATAACCAGTGTACACTACTTACCTTCCGTTTCCGTTGCAGTCGCGCCGCCTCTGAGCAGCGTGCCTGGGTTATCATCGTACATACGATCTGTAGTCATCATATTACTCATGTCACGGAGTATAGTCGGGCTTCGGCCCGTGTGATCGCATAACTTTTACTACCTCTTACCATTGCCTCTGGCCTTCAAGAAAGCCTGGAGATTCCGGTATCTGGCGAGTCCCTGTGCTCATAAACTACTAACTACTGTTCCTAGGAAAGCCTTCCCTCGAGACTTCTCTCAAGCTACCACGGATAGCCGCTAAGGACTTCCCAAGCTCTCGCTATCTGTCTGGGCTTTATAAAGCACCATTCGTACCTCCTCACACAACTTACGCTTGCCAGACTCGCTATTGGTGTCTGCCCCAACTTATAAATATTTGTGAAGGCTACTAAACACTCTGCAGGTCCTACAGGAGTTGGGTAAAAGAAAAGTATGTCCTTGTGTTGGCTTTTCCTTGTTCATGCATCTTCTCCTTCTCTATCATATTTATCTATGCTCCTTATATCTCAGGCCTGTACTATACACATTATGTAACTCTTTGACCTGTACAAATCAGATTGTGAGCTAGATAGACCTAGTCAGCTATTATGATGAGAGAAAGTGTCAGCACCACGGCCCATCAGGTTCTAACCAATTAACCAGACATAAATAGTATACTGAGTTGTACTCTGTGTTAGAAATCACACTAATCGAACCAAGTGGTTAGCGCGACTTCGTACATAAGGATTATGTAAGCAGCACATGCCATCAACTTAGGCTAGTCATGAAACCAACTATACTGTACCACTTTCTGCTATCAAAACATACCACATCTGTCTCTTGTGTTGAATTTTACATGCAAATGCCCCCGTGATACAAAGGAAATATTATTCTCCTCAAAGTCCAACCCTAAGATTGATTGCCAGGGTGGGACACAGCAGCACCTGGCGCAGGTGCAAATTTGGTACAGCCGTTTGCATAAGCCTGCGAAAACACAACAAAGTTTTGCAGTTCATGCAAAATTAGTCATGTTAAGCTGGTACTCTGTTTCAATATAAGCCAACATGGACTTGATCCTATGCGTGAGTTTCTTCAGAAGCTTACTCTCCACTGGCCGAAGCTGAGTTGTGGCTCATCTGAGCTCGGAATATTTCTCAAGGGAAATCATTGCACTAGAGAGCTCCGATGTAGTTGGAAGAGACCTTGCTTGACTGAAACAAGTTTCCCTTTGTGTCCTGCTAGCTCCTGCTCACACTCTTGATTAATGCCGGTCTTAAGCAAGTCACCCGGCAATAGCCGGCAATGTGTGATGCCCGAGGATTTAGCCCATCTGTACGTAGAATTCGCTGATTGACTCGGGAGAAGACAGATCAATGGGTGGGACAAGATCAGAGCCAATTATGAGTGTGGAGAGACCTTGACAAGCAAGGTAACTGTTAGGATTTAGTGATTTACAAGCATAAGACAGCAATAGATTGCTGGAGTCGTGAGTGATGTTTTGGAATAGGTGTAGTTTGTTCTAAGTTGTTAGCACGTATCTGGATATATCAGATAGCAAGATTAGTTAATTCTCAATACGAGTGACTCAAACTTAAATCAGTCAAAGCCTTGGATCCGGGTCTAGATACAAGGCGAGGATAATGTCCTTCAGGGGAGGATGCTATTTGAAATGGCTATAGGCACTATGGCTAGCTTATTCGGAGGTTGAGAGTAGATGCTACGTGGTAGATTGAAGTAAAGATGTGGTGCCATGACATGAGGACAAGCTCTCATATATATACTAGAGATTATGGAGATGTTAGAAGGTTCTACATAGCATTGGAACATTCTTGTGTTGCACTAGAATGTTCTACAAGCCAAAGGAATGTGACTCAGTAGTGCAGATGTTCTAGAATGTTCTTGCAAGAGCAAGAGGGTACTCAAACATCTATTCCAGGTACTGTTGGTAACTAAAGTTCTATATACATTGACCATGCACCAAACCAGAAGGGTTTGGCACTTAATGAGTGCAACAACTATGTAGATACATACTTGCGGAGTCAAGAACAAGCTCACATCAAAAGGTGATCTCCGATCAAATATTGATGGGAACGAACTTACTTCCGTTTCAGTGGTTCATAAGCTTAAACACTAAGATGGGGAAGGTGCCTGAACTCTGAATAATATCTTAGAGATGTTTGTCTGCACTCTAGAACCAAAAAGCGGAATTTATGAAGGGTAAAATACAAGGATATTCAAAATAACTATGAAATCCATTCCATGACAGTAACAGAAGGATCAACCATGAGGACTGACCAACCATTCCTCACTGTACCTGTCATTTATCCTAGTCGCTGATACACGGAGCCCCCACTGATTGCCCAATTTGGTGCAACTCAAAATGGAACACTATCTTGCCCAGCCCATATCTCGGCCACCTGTTATCCGATTCACAAGCTTGTTGGACTGTTCGATTCCCGTACATATTCCCTTCCTTCCAGCGCTCTCAACACACCAATGGTGAAGCGGTTATCATGCTTGCCTTCCAGTTTAGGATTACGTAAGGCTTCTAGCGTAAGCCGGTAAGCAAGCGGCAGGGGTTCGACTCCCCTTTGGTGTATCCTTTTTAGGTGTTTCACGCACAATTTCTTCCCTTGTACTTCCAGCCCTTGTACCCATTGCGGAGCCTGCTCATAAACATAAACCTAACCCATCCCGACCTCGGTTCACCACATGTATTGCCCCAATAAAAGCAACACACGAAGTATGAGTGGAAGTGTTGCCGTGCCCATTTCTTACGCTTTTTTTGAGGTCTTTTCACCTGAAAACCTCACATCGTGTGGGCTAAAACGTGAGCCATCGGCTAGCCTTGCGTATGTAGTCCTCGGCATTTGATATTGGCGCAGATAGTGCCAACTCGTCCATTTTAGGCAATTCAACCATCCTTGTTGTACATTTTGTATATCATTCCATGATATGTATGTCTCCATGTAAAATTTCAGCATTATATAGTAGAGCCTGTAGCTAGATATACTGCGATCTGTGCAGACTAGACACGCCGTGACAGTGTATTGATCATGGTTCACGGTTGGAATCTACGTCTTTTCGGTGTTCTTGTTGCACTGTGTACATCTATCTATCGGGCGCCCGAGCCATCCGACACTGTGATACTTTCTGTGAGCACCTCAAACTTGGTTAGAATGGCCATTGGCGATGGGACAGCACGAGCATCATTATCATCGCGGGTGTTTTCATCCAGCCCAGGACGACCGATTTTTCAGATCCGTTAGAGTCATATTTATGGCAGCTCGGTTTCGGGGCGATCCTAATAAATTTAATTAGCAGGCATACGAATACAGGCGGATAAGGCGCGCGAACCTATGTTGGTTGTAAACATCCATACGCGACGCCGCCCAGTCTGGAGAGCGAGTTCCACCACACCCGCGGCACCCGAATTTCGTTGCCGGGAATACCTCGCTGCGCGTGAACCTACCGCGAAATTAATGAGCAGGCTTTAACCATTTCCCCAGCAGCGCTTCGGAGTACTAGTCGCCGTACAGATGTCCTGCCTCAAGACCAGACCCGACGAGTTCCGTTTAGCTCTCTCGGCGCTGCCTCGAAATAATGGGATGCTTGCGCACTTTGAAGTTTGAATCGCTATCCCAGTGCCTCGTACGCCGGATCCACAACTTTAACCTAATCCGACGAGTGTAGTTTAGGTTTCTCCGTCGCGAGCGTGCGTACTTTCAATTTCAATTTGAACCCTCCTCGTCAGTCGACGCCCATGCAAGGCGCCGAAATTCGAAGACACCATACCAACGAGCGCCCTGCCGATCGTTCGTGCTGGGATGGCCATGATTATGGTGGGTCCGAGTCGTTCGTTCGGAGAAAGAGAAAGAGGCACGTTACCGACTCGCGAGCGTGTTCACGCCTTGTACTTCCTTCATCTCCAGCCATGGTGGAGAAATTTAAAGCCTCGGTACGCTTACAGGAATAACGACGACTGCCTGAACTCCACGTTCAACCCGCTCCGCCACAAAGGACTTTGAACCTCGTCTTCAAAGAAACTTCAAGTCCGTCCTTGCGCTTTCAAGTTCAACACCATCTCGCCCTCTACTGCTTCGTCTTCCCCGAGTCTAACCACGGTCGTCAATGTATATCCGTCCGTATATCCGTAAATCCATATCCGATAAATGAGTATTAGCATATCCTCCTCTCGCTCGCAGTCGGTGAGGCCAGCCCACCTCCTCTTGCCTCACCTACCACCGCTTGCTTCATAATCCTTCTTCTCCTCCTCCTCCCCCCCTGCAACTCCCCACACTACTCACCTCTCGCCTCTCTAAAAAGGGGAATGTACGAACAGAGGCGCAGCAAAGCGCTACCGCAACTCCCCAGGCCACTCCGCGCGCCAGCGCCAGCGGCCGTCCGCGTCGAAGCGCGGGTTGGGGCGGTAGTGCAGGCCGTCGCCGAGCGGGCGGCCGATGGGGACTGCGTGCGGGTTAGTGCGCGTGATAGAAGATAATGAGCGGTGATAGCATTAGAAGAAAATGCGTGGTGATAGAATGATCTTGGCACTTTCTTTCTGCCTCGTCCCTGGGGAGTTGCCGCGGATTGTGTTACCTGTCTCACAGGTTCTAGTTCTTCACGGCTGCGGCATCTGATATCCAGAAAATCGAAGGCAGGGCTCTCCAGATTGCACCCACTCCGTTCTTTCACTTTCGTTGTCCAACCCAGAGTCCAGGGCAATTCCAGTGACTGGGCTTCAGTCTCCTCTACTTCCGGCACTAGCAACACCCATAAATTCTTACCCAAATTGCTTTCTGTGTATCTAGACATCCCTTCGACCTCGCAAGCGTGCGGCCCGAGGTCTTTCCGCAATCGCATTCACTGCATTCAGCTGTGGCTAGGCATCGGCTAGCTTGGGCTAGGCCCTGCTAGGCCCTGGCTCGCCAGCTCGCCGGTGTCGGCTCGCCACACATGGTGGTCCTCATGGACTGGGCTATAAAACGTGCCACAAGAACTTTTACAAAGTGCTGCAAAGACCTAACCCTTTACTATTCTGTTTAATGGTTTTATAGTTATTATTCTATACTTTTTTGCTGCAAATTATTTTAAGAAAAGGTATAGCAGTTAGTACAAAAATGTTTAACTATGTAAATAAAATTTTACTATGGACATAGCACAGGGAGGATAACCAGATAGCCCAGGCCAAAATATGGAAAAGATATTGGAAAGGTATTTACAATAACTTTCGCATATCTCGGCCTTGGAATTATTCAAAAGACGCGGAAGGCATTCAAAAGATATTCTTAGATTAGAATATCTTTGCAGTGTCTTTTGAATGCTTTCTCCGCCCTGGGCTTACAGATATGCAGAGATTATTGTGAGTACTTTCTGCGCATCTTTCCAGTATTCCAGCTCAGATTATTTGGTTATCCTTCCTGTGTAGTTAAAATCTGGGTGAATTAGGAAATAGCAAATCATTAAAGAAAGTTAAATTATTAAATGAATCGTCGGATTGTTGCCTGCAACTCGGCAGCATGAAGAAGGAATGTCAAGTAATCGTTGATCACTAGCGCAACGGTGAAGCTTGACTTCGTGGTGAACTAACTGTCTGTCGCTGGGGCGGAATTTAATTTGGGGGAAGTAAGAACGAGGTTTTTACTTTAACTGAAAAAAAGCATAAGTTATTAGGCTCATGCCAACTGTGGCTAGTGTTGGGCTAGTGGCCCTTTGACTAGCTTCGGCTAGCCTGCGGCTAGGTGTTGGCAGGCGTGACTTTTCCGCGGCGATCACTGGCGGCACCCCGGCTAGCCAAACGGGGCGGCTATCTGCGGCTATGCCGTCCCCGGGCTAGATGGCAGCTGAATGCAGTGATTCCATGTTAGGTGCGCTGTTCGCAATTTATTCTCCTCCATTTCAAGATGTACTTTGGATGTACTTCTCCCAAGAGCGACAGGAGAGCGACATTCTCTGCGTCTATACATTTCAATTTTTCATGTGAATGTTTGTGGCAGTCTCCCAGGCGCCTGTTCGTCCACCAGAAAGACTTCGGTTACAGTTTGGGGGTGGATTGTTCTTTCGTGGGACGTGTATGTGTGCGCACTTCGACTGATTGATTTCCAGTATATCCATTTAACCCAAATCGTGGCGGTTAGCGAGCTGAACCAGCCGGTACGTATTATATGTGTTATGTTGACTTATGCTTCCACGAACCCCACTTCATTTGCCCACAAGCCTTTCAATTTTACTCCAGCGAATTGGACGCCAAATTCCTGACCCGAACTTCGGAAATAATGGAGTCGAATACGGGGAGGGAAACCATTCCTGAGTTTCATCTGCCAAACCTGTCCGTTGTTGTTGAACGATTGTTCTACTCACCGGACACAACCTGCCTCCGCGCTGGCTTTCGAGTACGTGCTTTTATCAATTTTCTTCCGCTGGTTGTTTTTGCTTGTCATCGTAGCATGACCATCCGGGAGGTACTTTGAGCGTTGTAGGGTCAACATCCCTACTGTTTCACTTGCTTTAGGTTTAGTTCCACCGATATTCATCGGTGTACCTAATTCTAACTTGGACGCCTGGTTATAGCTTACCACCGGTTATGCTACTGATCAGGAAACTTTGCAGTGCTTTTTTTGCAGTTCTTTGAGTTATAATTACTTTGTCAGGTACCCCTTACTTTCATAGTCCAACGCAGTTCTATTCACTGCAGTGGCCGGTCCACAGGGCCTCAATGGATGATAAACTGCAAATATTCGACCTTCATCTCCAACATCCACATTGGAATGAGTGCAAGAGGCGGCAGAATTTACCCTGCGTTGAACGGTCTTTATCCCGGGAGTCTATACCACCCTCGTCACTTCGTCAGTTCGGCTAATTTTGAGCAAGTTCGTCGCCTCATCTAAATTTAGCAGATTTGAGGATTGTTCGTTATTGAGACTCCCCGCTGCGAATGTCCGTCAGCTCAGATTCTCCACTGCGAAAGTCCGTCAGTTTAACATTTTTGTCACACGAAGCACGTGGCTGTTCCATGCCGCTGTAACCCGCCTTCTTTGTTCTCCGACCACCACGTTCCTTCGACCACCACGTTCCTTCGACTAATTGCTACACCGCGGCCTCGACATTGATACTCCAACAATATCTGGGTTGAGAATCAGGCGCTCGAAGCGCAGATGTGGATGCAGCAGGTACGACAGCCGTAATAAGCGCGGTGCGCGGGCAGCGGAGAAGACAAGGTGTGCGCACTCTGATGACGAGGAAGTTCAAGATGCGGAACAGAACCTCGCTGAGGCAAGGCACGAATAAAGCTAGCACAGGACGAATAGAGGGTGTTTTATTCCCTGATGCAAAACCCACAGTGGCTAATGGAACTCCCGTCAAACTCATCTGGGCGCATGCGCGTTTCGCGACCTCGGAAGCGCAAGAGGTCTTCCAACTCGGAACAACCTGAACGTGGGTTCCCAAAATTATCTGCCGACTCGTTGCTAAATATGGGTCGTTGTTCAGAGTCCACCAACCCATCTCAAACCGCGGCTTTTGTTGAGGAAGACGCATCAGGTATAAACATTGTTTTCCACTTGTTCACGCACTCAGAATTCGTCGCTGCTGCCGGGCCTTCAACGGTTTCCGAGTCACGGACAGCAACACCAGCTCAGCCGCCTCGGAAACGACTCAAGCTCGGCCCGCTCAAAGGGTGGGGGGTCCAACGTGATGGGATAGCAATAAGCGCCGCCGACTACGCGAAAGACTACTGGGATGAATTCAAAGAGGAGTATCCGGAGTACGCCAAGGCAGTCCTGCCCGCCGACTCGCATGAATAGATTACGGCCGAATTTCTTGATCTTTGGAATTTTTAGAATTACTTACTGCACACATAGCTACTTTATTCATTTGCATATACTCATGTAGATTCTCTGTAGCTAGCCTATCGCTTACCACCTACCCGCAATGATACAACCGTGACCTCGATACATTGCTGCACCAAATTCAAAGTGCTGTTCCGTGTCAACCATAGTTTCTGCGTCCAGGGAATCGGGCTATACAGTGCCAAAACCGTACTTGGGATTGGATTTCAATCAGGCTAGTAGTAGAAGCAGGCAAGACGACTTACAGGTTGGTGAAAATATCCGGACGGACACTGAACTGTCACACTGTGTGACGGAAATGTTGAACTGACGAAGATTCGCAGCGAGGAATTGAACTGACGAAGATTCACAGCCGGGACTCCAAGTGACGAAGAATACCACATATTTGCTAAATTTACGGGGGGTGACGAACTTTCTCAAAATTAGCCGAACTGACTAAGTGACGAAGGTGGCGCGGACTCGGGTCCTGCCACGGGTCGCGGATCCAGCATGAAGTATGGACAGTCAAGCTAGCCAAGAACTTGAAGGTTTGAGCCTTCAAGTGGAGTTTCTATTGACATGGTCCCTTCGTTGGGCCTCAATCAAGGCCAGAATTTGTGGGCCTTGATACAGAAATGGAGCGGCTGTTCAATCCGTCGGTGTTGCAGAAGTCTGCGGGCCGCTAGCGATACCGAATGGCTTTGAATACAAATCGAAGGCTTAGGAGTGTGCGGACGCGACGACGGGATGATGGGAGGAGGAAACAAGAAGGATCGAAATAAGCTTGGGTAGGCACCCTCTTTTTAGGGTTTTGGAACGGTTCTACTGGGTATCAACGGACGCAAACAGCAAAAAGAAATCGAAAAAGGAAAGGGGAGAGGGGAAAGGGAGAAATTCATTGAACCCTATGCATGTTGTACTCAGAAAATCGGGAGGATCTTACGAGACATTTGGAGTATTTCGGGCTGAGATAGAACAGAAAATGATCGTCGCATTCCCGGTGCATCTCGCAATAATGATGACCATAATTACGAGTACTTATGTAACTCGTTTTCAATCAATCGATAATGAGGTTTCCAACGTCTCGCGACTTTTATGTCACGAATCTAACTTTGTAACCACTTTGGTGGCTGTGCTATAGTAACTAGTGGCTGTGTTGAACCACATTCAGTGGCTGTCCTTTAAAATCACTTCATTTTCTGTGTCTAAATAGTGGCTGTGTATTTCTTTGTAATTGGGTCGTTTTTATCGGCTGGGTTCGAATCTCACTAAACTCGTTTATTTTTGCCGTTGATTCAATATCAGAATCAATCGGGGTTGGGGTCATGGTAAGTGGTGGGGCATTATAGGAATGCCTTCCAATAATATTCTGTTGATTTTTAGTGCCGAGTGTGCACATATGGGCTGCTTGAAAGTAATTGGCTCTCAGCCCACGCTGAATACCTAATGAATTGGTCGAAGAACGAGCTGAACCAGCACATCGTGTTAGAATAAAAATCAAATGTTAATGCACCGCTAATATATTAGCGCGTGTCTGGCAGCAACTTGTCCCATGTCTTCGCTTGTGATGTTCATTCCAAGGTATTGTTTCAAAAACACTATCAAGCGGGGTGGGTGTCATGGTGAATAATGGTACATCGCCGCATAGCACAGCTGACCTTCCCCTGTGGCTTGTTCGTTGGCCGAAAACTTTGCCATTTGTGCCTCCGACAGCACCGAAGATTTGACTGCCTGCTCAGTGAAATGTAATATTTGTTGCACGACCATCGTGCCGTAAATCACCGTATACGCGCCAGCGAGCGCGAGCCGTTATGTCCTTCTACTCAAGTTCTCCATTCTCTTCGATGACAATGAGAATACTGTGCCATGTTGGTCAGATCGATTTATAAAAATGGTCAGACCAACCTACGTGTAGTTTAGGTTAAAGCTGTCAGCTGGAGTCCCATCTATAGCGAATATAGCTCAGAGTTGTATGGAAGGCTCCCACGTTTTGGGCCACTCCGGGAATATGTAGGGGAAAGGTCCCTGAAAATCGCAATCCAGTAGGGAGATAACAGAAATCAAGCAATGGCTTTCGTAGTGCAGGCGCATGCAGGTGGCCTCGTAGTAAGTATTTGCGATTCCACAGTTCGGGCAACATTCCGTGGTATTTGTATCACGGACGGAGCGTAGGTGAAAACACAAGTGACGCGCCTGCACTGGACGTAGAATATCGACAGACGGGCAAGGAGGTTTAGTTCAGGATACTTGAATGTGCTGCTGTGCCGGACATGATCCGGCTGCGGATGACCGGCAAGTTCCTTGATGGTGCACTTCATGGTCGGCATATAGCACGGCACACGAGTCACGTCACACTTTCCCCTCTTGCTTTCTTACGGTCATCTACCACATTACTCGTGCGTACTATTGCAACTCGGTATTGATAACTGGGATTAAACACTATTCTGGCCAGTTTCTATTCCGGCATTGTCAGTACTTTGGGTCGTTTGCTCACTTGTATCATTCAGTCTCAACCCCGCCATGTGCTTTCTTGTATCTGGATCGTCTTCATCATTGCTGCTTAAATCAGCAAACTCCAATCGTCTCTTTGCAGGCGCCTGTTTGGGCTTTTTCTGGGAAGCTGTTACAGATTTACTGGCCTGCTCGGCATCTGCACGGGCATTAAATGCCGCCTATTGCGTGAAGATGGTCAATACCATGTTTGACTTGTGCGTTGTCCCCTATACCTTGGCAAATGAGCCGTCCAAGAACGTCAATGTTCACAGTACGACTTTGCAAATATGCTTTTCGTCTTTGCCTCTCTTCGTTTGCCTAAATACTACCAATTCAAAACCCATCTCCGCAATGTCGCCGACCCTGAACCCGGAGGGATCCTTGGCCGCATATCTGGATAACTGTAAAGCAAAATCACTGCCTCAGTGATTTGAAACTTAGCCAACGCCTTTAGTGTGTGACCAGTGATCGAATATACCGTTGCTGGTTTCATCTGTTATGTTACATGCTTGCAAATCGTCGCTACCTAAAATGCCTTAAGATTACCACAACCGACAGTCAACGCCGTCTTAACTAAATGGCTGCACTGGTGACAACCTCCTGGTCACTGTCGGATTTCGAGGTGCTGCAGGGCCGCGTGCGCCCAGTGAGTAGTGCAATTTCCTTGCGCCTGTATATTCAGATGGACGAAAATTCTAACATTTGCTCCACAGATACCGAATACTGTCAAGGCCTTCTTATTCCCCACCGGTATATCGAAACCGCGATTGGTCACTATCCATATTGCAACCAATAATGTTGGGCCCGAACATGATCTGACTGCCATCTGGGTGGGTTTTGCGGATCTGCCTGGCATGCGCTACGCGACCGTCACTGTGACCGGATGCGCGGATGGGGCTGGACCTGACTTTCATATGAAGGTTTACTATACTCCGCAGGACGTGGAGTCAATGGCCATCCACCCGGTCAACATTTGGGTCGACAACTGGCTCGAACGGCCATAGAATAGATGGCACGGAAACATCATAGTGCTCAAATTCAACGCTGCGCATTCAGCTCTCGAGGACTGCAATTATTCTGATGATATGGAAGCTATATGTACGGCTTTGCAGTAAGTCTCTCTCTGCCTGCTATTTCCTCTTACCTAATAACATATAGTGTGGTGCGCCAATTCTGGTACCCTACACATAAACTGCATGTGGGTTATGCGCTCTCAATCTGAATCATATATAACTTGTAACGTATGCATGCTTGAGCCATTTTCCATACTTCGACACTCCGTCTGGTGCCGTCCTCTTATTTCAGCGGAATGGACCTTTGCACGGGCCACGACGGCGTACATGCACGGCAGCGGGGTATACCTGAATGCACTATATAGGATCCCCATGGTTAGGAGGAAACAGACACGGCCAAACTTCCCTGCGGATGTATCCGTACTGGTGCTGACGGGTACTGCGCTTGATGCCGGTGTTCGGCTGATGGCACACTTTCCACCTTGTTCCCGCCAGCACGCACTCCAAACCGAACTTCCCCATTCACTGCCTGGTCTTGCACGCACCTCGCTGGATCTCTTTGTTCAAATTTGAGCTTTTTTCGTCCCTCTCAGCAGTGCGGCAATTGGATCTGAAACACGAGATTTAGGACACGATATTTAGGAGTGCATGGTTGCACGTCCCGACTGCCGGGACTGAAGGTGATTAAGGTGGTCGACGCGGAGATTGGGTCCTAACAGCGCGTTTTCAACGACTTGATTAATTGCTGCACAGATGAAGTTTGAATGCAACACCCCAGCATAGAAATTCATGTGAAGATGAGAACTGTGTAGCTATCCTGAATCTGTTACCAACTCCAGGATATTGCGCGCTCAGTATACGTCAGTGATTGATCTTGTCTGGGTATATCTAGGTGTTATCATTGACTGGGACGGCCCATCTTATGACAATATGTAACTGCGTGAGACAACTAACACTCCCGCGCGAGGGCCCCTCTCGAGCAGGCACTAGGGGCGAAGCATGCCACTCCGAAAGTAATCAATCTCGGTGACGCAACGGCCGATCCTTGCTCGGATTTCGGTGTAACACGTACTTTCCTATCAAGGGCCCAAGCGCTAAGGGGCTCCCATATACGACCGATACATGATGCAGGACAAAGTAATCAATGTCCGCAAAACAACGGTCATACTCCCCGATCTTCCGTGTAACGCCTACTAGTCAAGGAGGATCCCTGCTGGAGCAGAGATGCACAGCAGAGACATGCAGCCTCCCTTATATATCTGGGACAGGGTCATGCCACTGACTCCCGATTTGGTAAGAGCGACGCAGGTGGCCTCCGCTAAATTCCCTTTTAGGAACGTATGGCCCGGGCCACTGATGGATTGAACGCTTTGATGGTCCAATTATTGTCAAACAACTATGGAGTGTAGTGGCCTTCAGCAGCCATATAAATCCAGGCCTTCCTACTTGCGACTACCATCCACCTTTCCACCATGCGCCGCTTCCTGCCCCGTACCGCGAAAACCGCTGCTGCAACCAGTGCACTTGTGCATCGTGCTCCATCCCCTTCTCCGGAGCCACTCCCAAGCGTGCACGCATCGAACACACCAGTGGCGTGAACTCAGGTGTTGACGCCATCCACCAGGACTGGGCAGGCCTGGACCCGCTTGTCTTAAAACGGCTGTATAAAGGGTTCGAACGCGAGGTCCGTAACCTTGTGTCGACCGCCAAGCAGAACGAAGGTTCGTCGAGCCGTCTATCTTCACTACGCAGACCTGACGGGACACAGTCGTCATTTCTAAGTTCAACTTCAAGCATGCCTGCTCCAACAAGAAACAGCATGACAATAATAATATCACTAAATGCACCTGGATGGATGGTGTTCCTAGAATGGTGGTCAGCGCGGACGGCGTGCCTTTTGTAATTAATCTTCATGGTGCTATCAAGGAAGGCTCTACTGTATCTTGTTCATATTGGTACCTCTCGGTCAAATTTCACGGGCTTTATTTACAGTCGATTTTGCTAGCTCAGCTGATCAAGTTCGTTGATGCGCTGGGTGGCAAGCTCCCGAAATGCGCCGCCGCAGACAAGGAACGGCGTGGAACGGTGACTTTGTACAACCACGTAGCTGGTCAGATCGCCGGCTTGTTCAAGATGACGAAAGCATGGCATGCAATTGGTCACGACGAGCGTTTGCTGTCAGTTTCGCTACGCACCAGTCCCTGATTCAGACTTCAGCACAACGATCCCACCGTGGCTTCCCACATTCTCAAATCTAGCCCCAACTTCAGCGCCAGTCTCGCGTTGATCAGCCAGCTGCATCTGCTCTCGTATCGTGTTAACGCGATGCTCCAGTACGGCGACGAGCCGCACTTCGAGGCCTGCAAGAAGCTGCGTGCAGAGGCAGAAAACGGTACAAGTTCCTGAAGGTCATTGGATCCGACGATTCGCTTTTCATGCTAGATTATGTACAACCGAAAAACCCCCTTGCACCCCGACAAGTCCGATCACAAAAGGGGCTGGGCAGTATTGGTAGTCGTTGGTCCGTTCACCGGCGGCGCTCTCCACATCCCCTTTCTCAATTTGCACATGAGCTACACTAATGGGACCATGATCATGATCCGTGGCAAAGTCCTACCGCACGAAGTGGAGGCCTTCTGCACCTGTCAGCACATTTGTATTGCCCATTTCACGCACCGGTCGCTGTGGAATTCCTGCGGAATAGTTCCCCTGTAGTTCTGTGTAGGCGCTCTCCAATTATCACGTATTAAAACGGATTTATGGGGTGTTTCAATATTTTCCACCCTACGATCGCGAAGCGGGATTTTTTATTCACACGCAAGAGCACTTTGCCGGTAAAAACCGTGATGGTGCTCTCCCACCACGTCTTAATGAATGCGTCTAGATCTAGTCACACTGCGCACTACTTCGAGGTCGAAGTGAGTCTTGATCATGAACATCGTAGTGGAATTTGAACACAAGCCCAAGCTAGAATTTAGTGTGGTGCAAAAATTCTGGTACCCAACACATAATCCGCATGTGGGCTATGCGTTCTCAGTCTGGCTCATACTTTACTTGTATCTTATGCAAGCTAGCACTGCTCTTTGTAATTCATCAATATAAATTGTTGATGTCACAATGGAAAGAATAAAAAATAAAAAAGGACATAAGTACGAGTTTGCCGGGCCGGTGCCGCGGCCATTACCCCCAAGTATATTGATAATATATACAGCAATCGTTGGAACATCCTCACCACATGTGTCCCAAATGAATCTCTCTGCGGCTCTGGCAATTGTGAGTTCACTGAATGCCGTAGAAGTCATTTTTACCATAGACGCCAGCGTTCTTCGCGTGCACCTTTTTGGACTTCGCAGCAGCGACACCCTTTTTGGGGGGGGACGCCAGCTGATAACTGGTCGTCGTCAAATTCAGACCGGACAGTGTTGGTTGTCGCCATGAGCTCGCTGGCATCCCGCTTGCTCCACTTCGGCTTTTGCGAGCTTAAGGTGGGGGGAGTGGTGTGTGGATGGTGAGAGAACAGCTCTGCCGAGCAGCAGTAGCTCCTGTACCTCGAGGTACTTACTTCCTCACGAGCGTCCCGACGCGCATACGGGAGCCTCTGCGAACTGCTGAGGCCCACGTCGGCCGGGCAGTCGTCGTCGAGCTCTGGCGCATCAGCGGCGACCTTGCTCGTGCGTGGCGCCCGGAACACGAACAGGAGATTGGGTTGCCAAGGTGCAATCCGTGGAGTGCGCACCCGCAGATCAGAGTACAGAGCGGTTGACAGTGGTTCCCAGAGCCATGTCTCCGCTGGATTGGGTCATTCTGACACGAACGATGGGCCCGAGCGCGGGCAGAGCTGTTCGGATTCGGCCTGAGTCAATGCGAATTTTGCGAGGGATTTGCTGCCTATTTCGAAGTTCCGACGAGCCATGAATGCCGATTAGCTCTCAGGGAGTGTAGGGATGCATGTAGCATGCATTTAGTAGGGCCGACGGAAGAGACAGAGGCAGCGCGACGTGGATGCAAAGCAGATGGCAGATAACTGTGATGTCATAAGTTATCTGCCAGTCACACGATTATCTGCCATGGCTCAATTCCGAGCAATACAACATGAGAGAAGGCAATATGAAGATATGAAGCAGCAAATACTCCTTAAATGAAAGGCAGGCTCTCTATAAATATTCTCTCGAGTTTAGAGTATGTAGAAGAGCTGATACAGGCGGGAGTGGCAGATAACCGTACAGCCACATGGCAGATAACACCTAGTTGATCCGTTCATAAACCCTTTTTAGGGCTCGGTCATGGTGTTTGTGGCCGCCCAAAAGAATTATAGAAAAAGAACCCAGAAAGGAAAGAGAAGGAAAGAGAAAAGGGAAAGATCCATGGTCTTACCCTAGTGATAGACCTCTGAATCTGAGCTGAGAGCAACAGCAATACTTGCTGACTACTTTTGATCCGGCTGCAGCCAAACATGTACATCCTGCGATCAAATCAGACTGATTGCGATGCGATAAGCTCTCGTTCTTTTGTACCACGACCATGGCTGACTCCCCAGAGTATTTCTCTGACTCTGAAATGCTTGCTGAAGAGGATCTCATGAATATACATACCTTCATTGAGACCCACCAGTCCAAGTTTCAGCTTGCCGATGTTGTCTCGGGGCCCCATCATGGACTCCGCTAGTGATGTTCAGGGCCCGGCTCGGCCTGGAAGCCCGGGCTTGGGCTCGGCTTGACGCGGCCTGGGCTTAAGATATCCCAGGCCCGAGCCCGAGCCCTCAGGTAGGGCCTCAAGCCCGGGGCTTAGGCTTGGGCCCGGGCTTGATCACTATGCTGACTAAGCTGGTACATTCGTGGTTTATAGCGTGGTGGGCTTCTAGATAGGCATGTGAGTACAGAGCTGATTTATGCGAATGCTTACCGGCCCAATGTCGCACTTCCGAGTCGTTTCAACAGACAAATTTACATTTTCGGACTCGGGAGTTGAATTTTCCAACTGTGTTGTATTGGATTGATTTCGGTCCGCCAGCTCCAAAAGCCTTCGGAATGGATTCGAGCTGCTGAAAAAGCTTTCCTGGATAAAATTGAAGACATTGATTGGTGGTGTAACTGGCACTCAAGCCGCGGCCTGAAGCCCGGGCTTGGGCTTGAAATATTTGAGGCCCGAGCCCTGGGCCCGCTGAAGCCCTGCATCGGGCTCGGCCCGGCTCGGGCTTGGCCGGGCTCGGCCTGGCGGGCCTAGGGCTTGAAGCCGAGCCCTGCACATCACTAGACTCCGCCATGAAAACTCCAGGTAAGAATGTGTTTCTGCTCCGAGACTCAGATGCTGACAGATATATAGACCCAAATCAGGATACCAATCCAGGTAGGCACCTGAAAATGCTTATAATGCTGCCTTTCAAATGCATTTTCTTTCCAGACCAAGTTGTAGGCTTTTCCGACTCTTGCAGCGGAGCACAACCCCACCAATTTTGTGTGTCATTTATCCCTTCTATTTGAACTCTCTCTCAAACAGTTTAATGGTATTCAGCTGCTTCTGAATCGGGTACAGATGGTGAGGCTCCTTATCAACTTTTGCTGTTTTCATCCTATACTGGTGTTTGGTCTAAGACTTGGAATACATGGGACCACCGGTTGGCAACCATAGTCAGTCATTCACATTTGTTGATGGTCTAGCCGGTATGTTGCTTCAATTCATGCAGTTCCATTTCCTTATAAGTTCAGAAGATAACCAACCGAAACAACGGGGGCGTCCTCCCAATCCAGAAAAGCCAGAGCAAGCTAGTAAAAAGCAAACACAGCCTAGACCCGGCCGGCCTCCAAACACAACAAAACACCGGCCGTATTCTGGACCTCCGAGTGTATTTTGATCTCAAAATATATGACTTGTAAACTGAATTTGACATTTAGGGTCTTGCTGTAAACTCCACGGGTGGAAAGGTTTTTTTACAAACTGGGACTGATGGTCCTCAACGTCAGCCAAGAATAACAGAGTGGGCAAAAACAGCTCCGACCTCTATCTCTGGAACTTCTGCTCAGGTGTCTCTCTCTGATGTTGCTACAACAGTGATACAGCTCGGGTTCCAATTCTGGCCTCTCCCACAGGTCCTAGGGTTGACTATGTTGTTCCAGATGCAGATCCCAACCAGAGCATTGCGATGACAGTGAAACTGATCCTCTGGAGCTTATGGGAGATGGTCTTGGGTTCGATGACTATGATGAGGAAATTCCGGATGCTCCTGGGAAATCTGGGAAACCCGCCAGTTGCCTCCTTTTGTCAAGGATGCTTATGATGCATTCAGAGCTCAGGGTCACGAAAAACAGTACACTACTGTCGGCTCTTTCTGGGTACCTCGCAAAGTCATTTTTTCCTGTTGAATAACAGGAAATTGAAACCTACTCCAGAACATATGTACAATGCTCGTTTCTTTTACTGGGATCCAGATCTCTTGGCTGAAGATGGAGTTAAATGTCCAGATTGCAGCCATAAGCTTGTGTGGCCGCCATGGATCTTCATGATTGCTTCTACCTGATTGGTTCACGCCACAGATGTACGAATTGTACAAATGCCAAGAGTGGCAAAGCAACTGTCACTTTTAACAGTTGGGATGCAGAGATCATGCAAAGTCTCCCTCCTGCACTCCTTGATGAATTCCCGGCATACATGAGCCATCGCGGTGCTATGTCAAAATCTGTATTTGAACTCATGCGGACAGGTTTCCAATATGGCCTTGGCTCGAAACAGTTTTCCAACAGCCTTCAGGTCTTGCACAGATTGCACTATGACAAGCTGCATGCTCAATATCTCGATGGGGTGCTGTCTTGGAATACAGATAACCCAGCCAGCACAGAAAAAGTCTTTTCCGAGTTCAGCAGCTTTGATGACCCTAGAGGATATGGTGGCTTTGTTCCCAGCAGCACATGGCTTCGGCAAATGTATGATCTTTACATTGAACGAAACAGAGCAGCTATGGATCAGCAGGCAGCCCAGAAAAGCCTGGATGTTGGTGCCGAGGATCACAGTTTCAAGACAACAAAGCAGATCATGAAAGTCAATGGGGAGGCAGTCTTTACAGCCACACTCACTTTAACAAATGAACATGGAGAAGTCCGTGTTATGGCCTTTGTACCAACCACTTCACATACTGAATTTGTAGATGCTCTCCACAAAGTCAAGCACAATCTTGGAATGTATGGACATGGACAACCAAAAGTCATCTTCACCGATAATCCAGCTCCGATAATCCAGCCTCCGATAGACCATTTCTAGAACGTGTCTTCCCCTCACTCATTGAAGGTGTGATTCCAGTGGAGAAACATCTCGGAATGAAAAAATTTACAAGGCCTTCTGATGTCAGCATCAGAGTTAGTTCCAGTGCTGAGAACGTCGGAGATGATCTTGCAAAGATCTTTGATGATTTGAATGTGGAGGATGAGACAGTCAAGCTGGTTGTTGGATTTGATGCTGAATGGAATGTTGACCTCAGTTCCCGAGGTGCTCAGCCAACAGCTATAATTCAGGTGGCTTACAAAAAGTCGATATACATTTTTCAAATCGGGCATTTCAAAGGCCAACTACCGGTACCATTGCAGACATTCTTGGCCACTCCCCAAATCGTAAAAGCTGGACGAAATGTGAACCAAGACCTGGCACGACTTGCCAAAGAGGCTGGAGTTGGCTCATTCAATGGAGGCATTGAGCTTGCGCGATCAGCTAAAGACTCAGGGGTCATTTCTGATGCCAGGATGGGCTTGTCCGATCTATGTGCCAGGGTACTGGGTGAAAAACTCGAGAAGCCCAGTCATATCCAAATCAGCAAGGAGTGGGATAATTCAAATCTCTCTGCCGAGCAGCTGGAGTATGCTACATTGGATGCCCTAGCTTCCCTGGCGATTTATACACGGCTCATGCAAACCCAGCCAGCCGGCAAAATTTCAGACACCACTCTCCCTGGAGCACTGGTCTTGGTTCATAACGCCGATGGTCACCCGATTGCCCATGGGATTATTTCGAATAATATATCACCGCTTCCAGGCGCCCCTCGTGTTACCCCAACACGTGTTCGAATCACAATTTCCAATGTTCTTGTTCCGGCAGCACTGGTACCACTTCACAATAAGCAGCCACTGGGATCCTTCGGGCCTGCTCCATTTGATCTAGTCTGGACCCGCTCACATGTATGGACCCAGGCTCCTGATTCTCCGGATGAGGGGAATAGGTGTCCCACAATTTCGGGCGGAGGAACTGTGTCGGACCTAATTGTTGATCATGACCTGCTTCAATTCTTAACAGAAGATCCTGATGAAAATATCAAAGCTGCCACAGACTGGATGGATGAAATTGACGGCCAATCACCCTCAGAAATTGAGGCAGGAAATATCAATCAGGACGTAGATCAAGCAGCTTTGAAGGCAGCATTCGATCTTGTCAAGGATCCAGCATTCTCGACTTGGTCGACTGAAATCAAAAGTCGGGTCATCATGGATGTTTGGCATGCGATGGCACGTGTCAAGGTTCCAAAGAACATGGGTTTCGGCTCTCATTCGGATTGCTTTGCGGGACGCAATCCTGATCCCAGTCATAGAGGACAAAGAACGAATTGATAAATTCCTACGCACAAAAAATTCGACCT
Organism: Mycena rosella; assembly: GCA_029378255.1. Lineage (NCBI taxonomy): Eukaryota > Fungi > Basidiomycota > Agaricomycetes > Agaricales > Mycenaceae > Mycena > Mycena rosella. The sequence goes on along the minus strand of JARKIE010000157.1, from coordinate 99,668 downwards.
GGGACAAGGAGCTCCAATTCAATGCAAGATGGCTTTGGAAGCGTTGCAGACGTGTTGTACCTCCTCCGGAACAGTTGTACAATGCTGTGAGTCGAGTCTATCAGTTGTATGGTCCTCAGAAAGATGCAAAGACAAAGCTTCCCCTCTTCAATGCTAGGCTTGGCATGATGCAAAAAATGTCCTCAAAGCAATTCATTTGGGACTTTTGTCGGACCCGCCAGGAGTGCAGCTTTACTTCCAGATGGGTCTCGATAAAAAGAACGGAAATCTTCCCATCTTACGATGCATCCGGGGCACCAATAATCCAGAGGGAGCAGTACACAACTCGCTGCATGCTCGTATGCCAAAGTCAGGAGTCGGAATAAGACATGCTGCATCACGGGTCACCGATTATGTCTTTATTCACAATCTAGTGGTTGGTACATTGAATCGGAGTGGAAAATGTACAAAGGGCACTACAATGTCGAGGTCTTGAACCGACTTCAACTTCTATTGGAAAAAGCTCGGTGTCTTGTTCCTAACGCACCTATTCTGAAGGGCTGGGTGAGTGGGGAACTCTATGATCAAGGCAGGGAGACTATCGGAATTCTGCCAATACCAGAGAGCAGCCGGAATACAGCAGAGATAATAAGCTACAATGATTCCGCCGATTCTAAGTTCAAGCATGCATATTTGGCGAAACAGCAGGGCACAAAATATGCTGTGATTACTGTCCACTCGGTGGAGGAGAAACTTCATTTCTCGGAGCTAATGAAAACACTCCCTGCATTTAACCGCTCCAACAACCAGCCTCCAGATTGGAAACAGGGCTCCTGTGACTGGAATCGTGAAGCTGACGGGAAGACAATATTTTACAAGGTATGCTGAATTGTAGTACTTTCAACACTGAAATTTAACATATAATATTCTAGCTTCCAGAGCATTTGCATTCCTATCATGCACGGTGGCTTCGCTCTGCAAATGCAAAAAGTTCTCTCTCACAGAGTCTAGTTCAGATCAAGGCTCTTGAAAGATTACATCGCAGCAATGAGCGTGGACTAGTTGCCCACTCAGTAGCCCCAATCATGGTTCCTGTTTCTGCACCAGCCTCCACAGAGCTCCGAAACTCGGACAGAAGCATGAACAGAACCTCATACCATGCACAGGACACTAGCCAGTTGATTCTAGATCAATCTCCACATGAAGCACCCTCCCACACAGTCTTTCATGAGTATAGACCTACACATCATCATGGTTCCGAGGCACATTCTGTGCCTGCTATCCAGGTTCCTGCAGATTCTCGCCCCCTCACCGGCCTCAGACAGATGGTTCCATCAGGCCAGGAGGTTCATGTACCTCTGAATCAGCCATTACAGACCACATTCCGGCAATATCAGCCTCCCACCGGGGCTCCGTTATACTACGCCCACCACCCTCCTCAAATCGATGATCAACCAAATCTGCATGCTTATGATATACCTGGATTTAGAAATGACCTCCCAGATGTTGAACTCGATCAGTTATTTACATTTCCAAATAACAGCTTGGACGGAGAGCAATGGAACATAGACATCCCGGCCAACATTGCATCCTTGGACAACACATCCTTGTTCAACAGTGAATCCTGGGCTAATTATGCATCCTCCAGTGCAGTGACTCTGCCTCCCGGTGCATCATCAAAAGCCACAAATACAATCAACTTTGATCAAGTACAATGGGTGTCAGATGTTTCAAACACCCCAGCCAGTTTTGCATCTTCAAATCTAACTTTCCCTGATACTGCGAGGACTGCAATCAAGAGGCCATCCACTGTTTCAATTGATCCCTTTGTTACAGAAGAAGGACCAAAACGACGCAGGAAGATGTGCAAGAAATGCCACATTTCTGATTGCAACGGCGGCAACATTCGGGCTCTTTGCAGAAATCCCTGCCGCTCCTGTAGAAACCTATGGTGCCAAGGGCCTGATAGCAGGGAGCCAAATGCGAGGTGCAGCCAGATGAACTTTTCATTAACTACATAGATTTTTCTGGTGTGATTGTTATGTTGTATTGACTGTGTTTAAATTGTTTGAGGAATTTACACAGGAAAGGGATCCCCAGAATGCGAGCTTGAGATTGTTCCAAGCATTTTGCATCTTTAATCTCTAGAAAGGGTGAGGAATTGAGAGAGCGGGGGCTAAAACAACTTGAGCCCGCTCTGCGAACAATGTCCGGATCAGCTCCTTGTCGTGGAAAACTATTCCTGGATTGAGCTGAGCCCAATCGGGCTCAGCCTAATTGGGCTGAGCCCGTTATAGGAATAGAAGCCCCACCACCACCGTAACCGAACCTGTGTGGTGTGTTGCTCGGTATTAGCCAGGCGTTTCCAGGGAGAATTGATCAGGAGGAAATGCCGTTACACATGTTCAAACCACGGGACTCCGGCCGAAAGTTTATCCTATTCATTTCATGTCTATCATTTACTTGGGGGTGATGGCCGCAGCACGGCCCGGCAAACTCGCACTTATGTACTTTTTTTTTCTTCCCCCCTTTTCCTGGGCATCTGGAAAGATGAGTTATTATTCCCCGCCCACTTTGAAGGGCCGTCCAAAGGTCTTATCCGACACCCGATATCCTGCATCAAAGTCCCAGTGATGTTCAGGATCCAATTGAGCGCATGGCTGCCCCCACCGATCCCCTTGACCCGAAAGAATCACACATCGTCGGAACATCAACATGTCGTAGCAGGCTACAATTCCGGCCCACCGAAAGCCATCGTGTGGTATGGTCAATGGTTTTTCTCTCCCATCCCCAGCCTACATGTTGTTACGGTTTAAATTCAGTGCCTTGCTGCCCCCATTATTCCGTTTGCCGTTGATAAATTGTAGCACCTTAGAATTTGAATGAGCTGGAGTGATAATTGTTTCTGCACGGGAGACAACCCACATTCAATGTCTTTCGCAATTTTGGTTGTCCATCACCAACGGATACGTCTGTCGGAAAATTCCGTGATAATTCACGGCACGTCGGCACAAATGGCCGTCTTCTCATCACCATTGTCACCAATCAAATTTCCTGCTTGTTCCCATACGATTCAACGGATTCATTCATTTTCGAACTCGTTTTCTTGATTTCTTGGTCACTTTTGAGGAATTGGAATGATAATAGGCAGCAGGCAGCCCTAAGGCACGAGAATTGCATCGGCCTGATCCGGCCATCAACTTCGCGCCGAGGGCGCCAATGCATGACCCCCGAGAAAAAAAGGGTCTGCACGGGTCTCCCGCCTATTATTTGACCCCAGGAGAAAGCGAGGAGTTCTGCTGTTCAACCTCGGCTTTCACGATATTCCTCGGCATCAACTCCTGATTCATTGATCATTTGCTTTGATGTTAAACTATCTCCTGCTTCAAACCGCCATGTCACCAGAGAATCTAGCTCTCAATCTAGCATTTAGCAGCAGGAGAAGATTGTTTCAAATCATATCTGCCAATTGCTCAATGCGTCTCCTACCTCATCGATTCCGTCCAGCCCTCCTGTGCCGAATGTAAACGGTAATTCTCACTGGGACTGAAAGACAGCAAAACTCATCTTTGAGCTAGGCTAAAAGCTTAAATGCGACAAGAGTGTACCTGGCAAATCTTGGTGCCCTTGTGTCTGCTCACCAAAGCTCCACATGTAGTTCCAGGGGAACTTGCTCACCCTGTAAACCTCTAAGCCGTGATTGTCAAATTAATCTACCTGAATGTGCCTAGGAGCCTACCTCCCAACGGGTCGCGACAACAGCACAGCCTCATCTGCACTTTGACACCATTTCCCAGGCGCATTTCCTCGCAGACCTACACCTACCGAGGCATCGCGCAACCCAAAACGAATATCTGCCTAGCCACAGACCTGGCTGCAGCCAGCCCCAAGATACTCCACCTCCCTGCATGCCCCCGTTTTCCTCTTGCCGGCTACTGACCCGTTTATGCAATATGCGTGTACGCATGCGCGCATGCACAGCCGTCTATGTCCCGGACATTATGATGTGGGCAATTTGTGTGTGTGTGTGCGCAGTTACTGAGTTTGGTGAGCGCAGGCATTCCGTCCGATCCATGGCTACGTTTGGTGAGCACGGGGGCCCCTCAGTGCGTACGCGCAGCAGGGGTGCAGGGTGGGCATTCCGTTTGATGCGCAGGGGCCCTCCCTGTGTAAGCGCCCGTCTGGTTGCTGCGTTTGGTGAGTGCGGGGGCCCCACGATGCATACGCGCAGCGGGGGCATGGGTGAGCATTCCGTTCGATGCGAGGCTGCTGCGTTTGGGTGAGCAGGGGCATTCCGTCCGATCTGCGGCTGTGTTTGGTGAGCGCAGGGGCCCCTCGATGTGTACGTGTGCGTCCAGGCCGTGGGGGCGGCTGAGTGGCGACTTTGATGCATGGCAGCTGTGTTTGGTGGCAGCGGGGGCGCGTCTGTGGCAGGCACCTTCCATGCTGGTTCCGCTCCCCAGCCCGCCCCCTCTGCGTCGTTGCTCCAACACGTGCATATCCACAGGCCTCCGTTGGTGCATGGCATGCGCCGCCTTCGATGGATCCCACCTACTCTGCCTCTGTCTCCTCGCCACCTCTGGTCGCCCGCTCGAACCACGCCATGCTCTCTGCCAGCAACACGTCCTCTCGCACAGCCGCCTGTACGATTCCCGAGCTCGATGTATCCCACCCGAGCTTGAATCGAGCGGCAATCCCACGGTGCAACAATGCCTGCCACACTGTGTATGTGTCCAAGCCTGCCACCACCTCCGGGAGGCTCTGGTCGCCCCATGTCGCCTGCTGCGCCTCCCACCACGCTGCCTTCCAAGCCAGGAGGCGCATCACCTGCTTCATCTCTTCCCGCAGAAGCCTGACCTCCTCCACCCAACGATTCTTGCGCACTAACACCTTCGACCAATCAACCTGAACACCTGGTGTCGCTGGTCAGCTTGGGATAGACATATTTATTCATCCGGCTTACAATCGTTAGCGCCTCTTCGTCCTCTCCCGATCCTCCCCTCACCGTCCAGATCCAGGAGAACATTTTGGCCTTGGATGACAGCATCGGGGCATTCTTCTGGCGCTTATGCCTGCTCCCTATTTGCGCCAACCACTGCTGTGCCCTCGCATCTGCCTCCTGCTCCTCGTCGAGCTTGATGTCTCCACAGTCAACTCCTGCAAAGGCTTCTTCTCACACCACGCGTCCCCCTTCAACGACCTCAGGGTGTTCCACGGCCGCCTGTACTTGATCGTCACGGCGTCGATGCGGTCACCAGCCTGCCCCACAAGCATGTTTGAACAGGTGTTTTGTTCCTGCCCCACCAAATGGTCGTTGCAGTACAGAATGAGCTGGCGTTTGGAGAGTAGCAGGTCACGCAGACTGTCCGGGGTGTTCGTGCACTGCGATCCCCGCAGTGTCGCCTCCTTCTCACCCAAGCCCTTCACACACCCTCGAGCACGCTCCGGCTTGGTTAATTCATTGGGCATCCACAGCACCACATCTTCTGGGTTCGGGGGCTCTGCCTCCGCATATCGCTCCTCTTCCACGGCTTCCAGAGTGTTCGTCGCGCCTGGCATGTGTCTGTCTTGAAGTTGCCAAAACATGTCAAGTTTGGCATTGAAGCTCATGCGGAGTTCTGCCACTCTGTTGCTGGGAATTCTGCACGCAATTCTGGATGCCAGCTGATGAAATGGAGGGTATGAGCTGGATAGACCCCAATTTTGTTTCCCTTAAAGCTACCAGTAGGCGAGCAAGGGGCAGCCCGTGCCTGCCCTACCGTAGCCATGCCCGCATGTGTCCGCCTGTTGATGTGAATGGACAGATGGATCCAGGACTCGGACTTGTTGTTACCTCAACCAACTTGTACTCGCTCTATGCTATGTTCGACCTCTATTTTTATTTCCATTTCTATTGCCTGTGTATTCAACTCCAACTCCATCAGATATATGAGGATTGGACCGAAGTTGAGAACTAAATGACCTATTCAAAGCATCAGAAATTGAAAGTTTGTAACAAAGTGAGCTATGCTTGCCTGGGAAGTGGCAAAAAGGTATTGTACACCTCTGTATATATCCAGTACACCGTGTCCATGCGGTACAATAGAATTGGTTGAAAGCTCACCCCAGTGACGACAATTGCTGCCTGGGTCGAGGGATCAATGTTGCTGCTTGCATCATCGAGAATTGGCTGAAAACTCACCCCTGCATCAGGAATTGGCCAAAAACTCACCCCTACATCGAGAGTTGCTGCCTGGGTCAAGAGATCAATGTTCCTGCTTGCATCGTCGAGAATTGGCTGAAAACTCACCCCTGCGTCGGGAATTGGCCAAAAACTCACCCCTACATCGAGAATTGCTGCCTGGGTCAAGAGATCAATGTTTCTGCTTGGATTGTTGAGAATTGGGTGAAAACTCACCCCAGCATCGAGAAGTGCTGCCTGGGTCGAGAGATCAATGTTGCTGCTTGCATCGTTGAGAATTGGGTGAAAACTCACCCCAGCATCGAGAATTGCTGCCTGGGTCGAGAGATCAATGTTGCTGCTTGCATCTTCGAGAATTGGCTGAAAACTCACCCCTGCGTCGAGAATTGGCCAAAAAACTCACCCCTACGTCGAGAGATCAATGTTGCTGCTTGGAGCCCCATGAAGGAAATCAGACAGTTGAGAAATTGTAATAGGGCCAGGCATACTGGCTAGGCCAGCAGGAAAACGGTGCCGGGCAGCTCAATATGCATGCATATCATACACCATGTCCGTGCAGTACAGAGTACCACAGTCAGAAGATATATAGACTCCTGGGAGAGGTTAGCACCTGAAATCACGTGGAGAAACAGACTGGCAAAGTCCCACGAAGGAACTCAGAAAATCAGCAATGCACAACAGGACCAAGGATACTTGCCAGTGCAGCCCGGTGGGACATTGTGCTCATACATTGCATCTCATCACTTCCACATGGTACAGAGAGAACCACTGAATTTATAACAGTTCGTTTGGGAAACACGGAGGATCGTAACAGCGAGTTACTCACTGGTATCGCCACAAACACATCGCACGGGGATCTATGGTGAGCCTGGATCTACCTGGTAGTGTGGCAAAGTTTGAGCTGGGAGATGGAACCAGTGAGCTGGGACCAGCAAGTTGTATCGGCAGGAAACTTGACTCCTGAACATGGTTGACTGGCCACCTTGTATGCATGATAAACAGCTAGGGTCAAGAATTTGCCATAGCCATGGATGGCCATTGAGAATTTCATATGCCGCTCGGCACTGTCTACATAAGTTCTCCATATCTAGCAGAGGTGACCTTCAAATATCTGTCTGCAGCAAATTGCATGTAAACATTTAAAATATCTGTTCCATTCCTCTCATGTAAACCCCTAAAATATCTGTTCCCTAATTCAGTCAAATGTGTCTGGTTGCTTATCTTTCGGAAGGTACTGAGAACATATGGTGCGACAATGTCACAGTATCTCTCTGGTATCTTGTGTCCATTGATTTTGGAAAGATTATGAATATTTCTTACATGTTCCTGCCTAAATCACACTGGATACTCTGGAAGGATCTTGAACATGGATGCAAAACATAGATAGAAGCTATATAATACATTTTCTGCAAACCTTTTGAGTGTTCTCTGTCAGTCATGGGAAAGAAATTTTAAAGTAGTCTTCCATGTCTTTCCATCAAGTATACTGAACAAATTTATTACAAACTCTGAAAGACATCTAGAACACCCCTGAAACACGCCTTGAATGAGTTTCCCATTTGCTGTGAACGAACATGCAGAAGACATTTAAAATTTATCTTTCTTCTCTTCTGTGCATGTTCAAGATATTCTGTGGCCATATACTCTGGAAACACAGGAAAGGGACCCTGGAAGATATCAGAGATTGATTAGGTATCCATTTTAATTTAATTTTGGGTATGCTGCAGATGGTTATTGCAAAGTTATTTCAAAAGTCTTCAACATATTTCCCCCTTGGACATCTGTAATATTTGGGTAAACCTATTGTAAAGGCATCCACAACAAAAGCAAAAGATACTTTGAATGTGTGCTACATATTCTGTCCCACATTATGGACAAACCATTATGAATATGCTTCCACATTTTCTGGGCAGGAATATGCAAAAGTTATTGTGAATACTTTCTCCATATTTTCTCAATGTTTGGCCACTAGTTATTTGGTTATCCTCCCTGTGTAAGTACTATTTGGGCGAAACTCGGGGCTCTCTCCAATAAAACTTCCCTTAGAACTGAAAAAGACACGATTCCCTGCAAAGGCGAACTTTCTCTTAAATTGCTTCAATTCAATTGCCCTCTGCCCTTGAAGGAAAATCCTAACGCAACTCGTGGATGGCAACTCATGGATGGAAAGATCGACAGGTCAGATTGGTGGCGGAGTATGCGGTTCACCAAGGATTTCTGTGGGAGTCCTCCGTTCGACTCGGGGCGTGGCTCTGATGTGTTGATGATGTGTGCCATTTTATTTTTCTCTGCCTGTGCAATGGACCTCAATTTCCTATATATCTAAAGGGAAACTCTCGGATCCGCGCGAGTTGATTGAAAACTCCTTCCTAAATTGAGCCACGACAACGGGAGAAAGCAAGCCTGGTGGCGGAGGTCGCCAACAGCCTGTACGACCGAGAGTGCGTTCCTCTGCGGCAATCCCCGCGAGCCACATACACCGCGCACATAGTCCCATTCCACATCATCCCGCGCACGATGCCATCAAGGAGACAGAAAATGACGCACATCCAAATCCTACCCCGATTTCGCACGCGCACTCTCGAGCGCTCGAGGCGGCACGACGAGCCGCTGGCAGACCGGGAGTTTAGAGGTGTAAACATATTAGTCAGCTGTGACGCAATGACGAGGTGGCGAGACGGAAAAAGGAATGGAAAGGAATGGAGTCGTACCCACCTTCGTGACTTCGTAACCTTAAGGTTCGGTTCTAAGGGTTGTAAACCTCTCAACCAAAGTTCGTGAGATGTACAACCCACACAATCAACACATCAATCCGCCATCATTCTCCGCCACTCAAGTCTCTGCCAATTTTTTCATATAGATACCTTGCTAACCCTAACGCTAACCTCAAACCCTACCACTAGCCACTAACCCTAACCAGCTAACCCCAACCACTAACCTCTAACCACTAATCGCCTAGCCCAAACCTAACCGGCCCATCTCGGCAAGCTGTTGATACCCATCACTCCGTGATGTGCCGAGGAGTCGCCGCTTGACAAGTCCGGAATACTAACTCACGAACTTTCACAGAAAGCTATCAAAATCACGAGCTTTCACGGATTCCCATCAAAGTTACAAAGTTTCGCAAAACCAAGCGAAGTTACGAAGTCACGAAAATGGCGCGGACTCAAAGGAATGCGGCAGTAGGACGCAGAAGGAGTCGGCGATGATACGCGTGGGGTAGGGCGGAAGGCGCAAGGCGCAGAGAGGGGGTATAGCGCAAAACGCGGGGCGGGGGGGCAAAGGGAGAGGGGGTAGAAGGGAAGCGGCGGACGGGGACCCGGGACGTGAAGGGGCGAGCATCGGTGCGGGAGGACGGGGATGGAGAAGGGAGGAAAGGACGAGCGGGGGCAATGAAAAGGCGGACGGGGTGCAGGGCGGGCACGAAGGAAGGCGGCTGTGGAGGGGGAGTGTTTATTTTCGATGTGCAGGTCGGACATGGCACGCGGAGGAGGAGGATAAGGAATGGAATGGAATATCGGGAACTGGGATGAGGATAGACGAGATGAAGCTAGTTCGACCCAAGCGAGGAAAAAACGCAGATCATATGCCCATAACTTGGGCCCGAGTCGAACGGTGTATACGAAGAAACTCTGGAGACTCACGAGGAGCAGATGCAAGCCGAGCTACGAAGCCTTCCTGCATTTGGCTCGTCCTCATATCGGAGGGATGCTATAGCTATCAAGCAACGGTCAAGTAAGGCTCCAACCATTTGATTTTAGTTTGAAGGGCCGAGCAAATAAAAATGGAAACGGTAATAAACCATTTTAAAATCGTTTAAAACCGTTTTAAACGGTATTTTTTAGGTGCAAAATACACGGCAGCTAGCCTCTACCACATTCCAACGATGCCTCCATTAGCAACCCCTCCTTTATCCACATTTTCGTGAGTATCGCCTCCGTGATCGCTTCCGGTTTCAATGAGCCGCGAAGTTCGTGGCAAAGGTAGCGCTTGCTCGAAAACAAGCGCTCAACGGAGACACTGGTACCAGGGATGGCCAAAAAGTCACGGACCATCCTCGAAACGATGTTGAACTCGCGCTCGTGCTCCTGTAATTAGAATATAAATTAGAAGGTCGGGGAGACTGAATTCGAAAAATGTGCCTTCCATCACTTCAGCGGGTTATAGACAGAACGCGTCAACAGGTGAGAAAAAGAACGCGGCGCGAGACTTACCGGCGTTCCGACGTCCCTGGGTTTTTTCCACGACAGCTTGATGCGCGGCACTAGGGGCCTCGGCGTTGGAACCATCAAGAAGTCTGCTTGGGGCTTGTCGTTTGCGAGCGGTGGGTTTCGCTAGAGCACTCATGGTGGTGAGGAAGAACGCGTACGGTCACGATCCGTGACATTTTATGATCGCCGTTGATGTTGAGTTGGGGGAATTTCCCCGGGGAATGTTGCGGAATGACAGCCGTCATAGAAGGTTCGGGAAGGATGGACAAATCTTAGTTTTGTCAAGGTCGAACTTGTTCCGACTTCCGAGTTCAATGGCTGGGCCGCGCGCTGCGCGAAAAATAATGATTTAAACTGTTTGAAATGTTTGAAAACAGTTTGGCAAACCGTTTGTCTGGACCATCAAACAAAACAGAAATAAAAACGGTTATAACCGTTTGAAACGGTTTTCGGACGGAAATAGTTGGGGCCTTACGGTCAAGATTCAAAGACACCGGAGCCATTAAACTGAAAGGCCGCGCCCAAGCGGAATACGCCCGCGGGAGGGCGCATGGGTCGGACATCCGATCAGGGGGGACACTTTCGACCAGGAGGAGACGAGCTGAAGTTGGATTTGGCGTGGATGCCTAAGGTAGGCCGGAAAGCAATCGATTGATGGATTGATGGGCTGCACGTTGCCATTGTTTGCTTCTGATTCATTTTGTCGGTCTCTTCCTGCCATCATGGTGAACCCGTACGGCATTGCTGCCAGGCTTTTGAACGTAGACGGCCCGTGGCTTTCTTGCACTACGCACTCCCCCCACTTCGATGTTGCATCCGCCGCGCTCAAGTTCTCCCGCGCTTCGTCGAACGTACGTCATCCGTTATGCCGAAGGATCCTCCATCGGACGTACTCGACAGTATCTGACGCCAGAGATGGCGCTTTTCTACGTGAAAGCGCTGGAGGCTCACAACAGGGACAGCCTGCAGACGTTTATAAACCACAACCCAATGGAAAAACACGCAGTGAACGAATTTCTGGGGCTGAACCGAACGTCCAGTATCCACTCTCCTATCACCAAAGAAATCAAAAACTACGTTGGCCCTGCCCCGCTTCCGGTTATCACTTTCGACACACTGTTGCAGGCGTTCGATCCTGAACACACCACCCCTACAATACCTCGCGCGCCGGTGCGTCCTGGAGGCACTTCGAAGATTTCGGACGTGATTCTATTTGTTTTCATCCATTAACCTTATTATTGATCGTCGGGATCAGCATCTTAGACAGCACTCCTCCTGGTCCGAGCTCCTCCAGGACATCCACCGCGAGCATTTAGCATATCTGGCTGAGCTCGAAAAACCCAAAGCAACTTCTCGTGCTCCACTCGACGCCAAATCCCGGTACCTCGCGTTTTTCAGCGGTACGAAGTACACCTCCCCGGGATGGCGCAGTCTGGGGAATATCTGGCGGGCCGCCTTTTTGCTTGGCCTCCACCTCACCGTGCGCTGAATATATCCCCTTCGAGTCCTTCTCACCTCATTATAGGGCGACTTCTCACTCTCAAAAGAGTCAATCGTAAGATATGTTATATCGTAAGTCGTGTTTTTCCTTTATCATAGCACCCCTCACGCACAGCGACAGCGATGCTGCACGCGAGGGAATTGCTCTCACAGCGGATGAGGTCTCCTCACATCTACCAGCTCACGATATCAGCCCTGCGCTCTTTATCGCGCTTGCTCACTCCCCCTTGCTTCTCCCACGGGATAGCAGTGCGTACAATACTAAGATCTGGACCTCCCCAGTGATATACATAGAGGTGATGCAGTCATTTTTCTGTCCTTGTCGAACCTTACACGCTGTAGCTCTGGCACTCCGCGGGCAATGAACACCGCAACACCCCCGGCCACCCACTCGGCGCCATCGAAAGGCTGCTCTGGCGGCTCATATTCCAAGCAGCGACTCACGCCCTCACGCCGCACGACGTTCTCGTTCAGTTCTTCAAAGACCCGGCCGTGCAGAGCGCGCTAAGCCGCCCTTGCGACGCGGTGCACATGAATGCTCTGGGTGCGTGCATCTCTCTCGCAGTCCCGATCCGCTGGATGCTAACGCTCGTGCAGCGTATATCGACGATCCGCACCCTCCCAAGGGGCTTGGAAGTGCCCGCGGTAGACCGCCCAGCAGCAGAAAAGAGCGGGCGGCGGCATCCCGGCCACTGCCATCCCACCAGGGACCCGCGCCCCGCATTGAGTCTCGACTAAATATGATTCAAGAAGAGCCACGACCTTCGCCTAATTCCTCCAACTCTCTGGCGCCCACGTCGGCATCGGGTGCGGAAGACACCAGGCAGCCACCTCCTATTTCAGGCATCCCGCTGGCGCCTGCGACCATTGTTCGAGAGACAGCACCAACTGTCACCTTCCTCTGTAGCCGGATTACCGCTCTGGAACGCGAACTGGTCTCCGCCGTAGCGCTCCAAGGCACGCAGAGCGCGCGTATTTTTAACCTCGGCGCGGCGCTCGAGAAGGAGACCCAGGCAGGCCACCGCGCGAATGCCGCGAGCACCGCGCTGCACGCCGACCTCCAGCGTGACGTAAATACACTTCGAAACGAACTGCGCGCCGTGCACACATTGCGAGATCGAGACAGAGCGGCACGCTGCGTCGCCGAGGACGCTCTGCGCGCGGAGCGTCAACGTTACGATAGCGATATTCGACTGGCTGCTGCTGGGCGGGAGGCGCAGCTTGAGAGGCCCGGCGCGGAGCTCGATGGCCGGGAGCTACTGTTGGCAACCCGCGAGACGCAGCTTGACGAGCGGGCGGAGAAGCTGGAAAGGGCGGAAGACATGCTCATTCGGCTTGCTGGGCGAGAGACGCACCTTGATAGGCGCGACGCCGAGCTCGACGGCCGGGAACTGCTGCTGGCGACCCGCGAGATGCAGCTTGACAAGCGGGCGGAGAAGCTGGAAAGGGCGGAAGACATGCTCATTCGGCTTGCTGGGCGAGAGGCGCACCTTGATAGGCGCGACGCCGAGCTCGACGGCCGGGAGCTGCTGCTGGCGACCCGCGAGACGCAGCTTGACGAGCGGGCGGAGAAGCTAGAAAGGAAGGAAGACAGGCTCCGGCGAGAACGGGAGTCGCTCACGGCACATCTCATGAATACCATGGAGGCAATCCGAGGTATGGGGCAGACACTGCCTGCGGCTGTATCTGAAGCCAACCCAAACATCACTGGTGCACATTCAATTTCAAACGCTTCACCTCGCGCATCGTGCTAATCGCCCAACTTGCAGCAAGTTCGCCCAGGCACCCACTGGACGCGCCTGCGTGCAGCCGCCCATCAAAGCGGATGCGGGTGGATGAAACCGCAGATGCCCTTCTCACGGTCGGTGTTGTTGGTTCCATCTTTTTGCCCGCTAACTCTACTCCCCCATTAGCACACCCCAATCTCGCCAACAGACGGCGGCGGCCCCGTCGGATTAACTCTTCATTATGCCTACGCCCCCGGCTCCCAGGTGACTCCAAGTGACCTTCCACGTTCATGGGCGGGGGCGGCCAATGCAGAACGTACTCCAGCCACAATACCGAGCAGCATCGCCAACCCCTCGCCATCCAGCGAACCTCGAACACGCGTATTGCCCGACACCCATCCTTCACCGCTGTTCACTGAGCTCGCATCAGACGAGGTATGGTTAGCCCTACCATTATGTAACGTATGTGATTAACTCGCCCTCTAGGAGGATGTGAAGATGCTTTTGCTCGATTTTCCGGAGTAACAGGCGAGTCCGCGGCGTGTCTTTCCAATCAATCCACGGAATGTATTTTCCCTTAGAAGCGGACCTGCAGATAGACCTACAAGTGTGACCTCTTTGTAAAGTAGCCGTGAGATCCACGCCTCAGCTGAACAGATATTGAGTACGCAGCCGAGACGGACCGATTTCACGTCGACATTCGAAGCCAGCATTGACCAAGCGGAACACATGATGAGGAAAAATAGATTCAGGTCTCAAAAAAATGTGGATGTGCGTGCACATGCAGATCCCCACGCGATGATAGTGGTTGCCGCGGATGGCCTTGTAAATTTTGTACCCAAGGTTGAGTGGAGAATATTCGGAGCCCAGCGATTCTACCATTCCACTCGGCGACGTCCTCCAAGACGACGGCTCCGTCACGGTCGCTGTCCCGCACTTTACCTTCTGCACATCTTCACCTTATCTATTTCCTCCGTGCTCCATGATACTCACCCGCCTTCAGCCCCTTCGTTCCCGTGCGACTCTCAACGCCGCGCAGGCCTGTGCGACCACAATATATAGTGAGAGTATCCCGCATGCCCCGCACTTGTGGAGTGTATGGATCGTCCCCGAGTAATAATGTTTTATGCCCTTTACTTTCCGCGAGAGTAGGTGCAGCCGCTTATAATTGGCTATTTGTTTCTCCCAGAACGCGATTGGTTGGGTCGATGGGTCCGGAAATCACTTTGCACCATTTTCAGCACCAATTCATGGACTCCGAGGTCAATATTGGTATCCCGCCCTCAGCCATTCCAGTACAGGGACTAGCTTGATGAGGTCTAGGATGCCCCAATGCGCGCCTTCGTGGACCGTGCGATCAGCGGTAACTCGATTGCATAGATCTGCGAGATGTAGGATCTCCAGACTGCGGAGTATTACTAGACTCGGACGGTATTTTCTGAGCAGTAACAACCAGGTCCCGGAGCTGAAACGGTGTAAAGCGAGATGATCCATCATGGGACACGGTTAGTCGCGTGACCCGCTAGCCGGATTCCCAATCCGGCAGGCGCTTATTAATATCTGATCTCTCGGCTCACCACGACTCCCCGAGATGCAGGTGGCGCGCCCGGGTTTCTGCTTTGAGGGGATGGAAGAGGATTGGAGCAGGGGCTGGATGTGCTCGTCGAGAACGAGCGGGACGGGTGGTTCCAGGCCGCGGATTGCCCTTGTATCGTGCGTCGCAGCGACAACTGCTCGCTCCGCACCCCCACGCCGGCTCTACTGTGCGGACTGCGTAGGCTCGCGTACTTGAAGCTCACCAGTCGGCCGCATGGTGCACAAGCTCACGACGGACCTCCTTGACTCTGCGGGCAACATTCGACTGTTGCGTCGTGGAGGGCGTGGCGGGGGCGCAGTGCTACTCCCGTCCCGCTCCTCCACGCTCCCTCCTTCCGCGGCGCGAGCGTGTGCATCCTCCACGCCTTGCCGCGTCGCCGGTGTACGTGGCGCGTCTCTCTGTATCGGAGTCAGCGTCCCCTTGCGGTGTATCCCCTGCCTCCCCTGTTTGCCTTCTCTCGCATTTTCGTTACGCTCCCCTCCTCCCATGCTCACCCCCCAATGCTTGCTGACCATCTCCACTCTAGGCCCTGGCATAATCACATGCGCCTCCCTCGCTCTCGCTGCACGGCACCGACGACGCGTTTGCGCGCGGAGACCGTACCGTGGGGCAAGGAAGTTTAGTATCTGGGGCGCGTCTTCTATGCTCTCGTCGTGCCCATGCCCATCTCCCCCCGTCTCGTGCCCGTGCTCCTGCCGCCCTTCCTCCTTCCACCTCCCTTCCTCGAGTCCTCTGCGTCTCCTTCGTCTGCTCCCTTACACCATTCTCCCGCTCCGTTCCCATCCCATCCCATCCCCTTCCTTCATTGTGCACCGTCCTCGTCCTCCCCCCTCCTTCGTAAATTGCTGCACCACCGCCTTCACACACGCCTCCCCTGCATTCCACCTCGTACGGCCCCGCCGCCGACAACGCCCTTCTACCCCTCGTCCCTTCGCCTGCGCCCGTTCGTTTCGGCATCTCCGTATCTCCGCATCATCGTACCTTTCCCTCCACTTCTCCTGTCCCTCGCACATTCCTGTTAGAAATGGAAGGGGAGGTGGATGGATGAGGGCTAGTGGCACCTCGACTCTGACACAGACACGGACACGGACACTCAGATGAAGGTGCGGAGCAAGCAACGATGGATTGAGTAACTATGATCAGTGCCGTAGCACGCCGAGACAAACACCTATTCTAACAATTCCGTGCCCGCTTTGTCCTTACACGTACACCCCTCCTTTTTCCATTCCCTTTTTCATCCGCGCCTCCTCTGCGCTTGCTGACTCCGTTCGCAGTTTCGTCTCCGCGCCAAACGGCCGTCGCGCGACTCGCGACGCGCGCCCCCGTCGGTACCCAGCTCGAACGTGCGTCTGCGAAGCGGGAGTAGTACGTGCTCTTTCTCTATCTCTCTTCATTCCTTATTGGATCTGCGGGGATTGTATTTGATGTGTTGTCGGCGCGTGCTTCTACGGCGAGCCGGACTGGGCTCAGGGAACGGACGCGGCGAGACCCGAGCTGGAGCCCCTGGGTGCCGGTTGCGTGCAGAGTAGTTTGCGACCCCGCGTGCGTGCCCCCCGAAGTTGACGAGGGCGGCTGGGGCCATGCCACAGACGCAGACGTAAGGGCCCTGCGCCTTGCGGCGTTTCACGAGCTCGGGCCCAACTGCGCACAGTCCCTCCTCGTACGCGTCCCCCCACTCCTGCACGACACCCATCCTTCTTGTTTCTCGTATCCTAACCCCCCGTAAACCGCCGCCGCCCTTTTGGGGTGCCGAATATTGAATATTGAATGCGCAAATCTGTCGTCATCATTCGGCTCTCGCCCTATGCTGAGTCGGTCGCCCATCCCCCTGCTTCGTCTTTTCACTTAACTACCTTTCCTTCTCCCATATTCCGCCCACTCGCTGATACTTGCCCCCACAGACACAAGTCCTCATGGCCGCATGCACCCTCACTCTCTGAACGCATGCACGGCATTGAAGGCGTGCACGAAGACGGTCAGACAGGGGAGAGTGGACTGTACGGTCGAAAACGAAGATACTGTATTATTTCGATCAATTCAGCAGGAGGTGTGACCTGTGACCTCGAAAGCTCACCGCAATGCCAACGAGGCAGATGACCCACTTGCTGAAGAACCTCTTGAAGGAGGGCCCAAGATCCCCGAGGTTCCAGATGAGTTCATCTCGGGCAAGCGGTTACTTGTAGGCTGGACATTTTACTTACATTTCACCGGATATTTCCGATGCTCAGCGCACAGCTTTGGAAGAAATCATCTTGCGGAACAAGTTTGCTTTCGGGGCAGATGGTGGGTTGGGGAACTACGAAGGCCAGATCAAAATATCAATTAACACTGTCACACCCAATAAAGCAATATTTCTACTTAGGTAATAAGGTTACTCGAAAGTAAATAATTTCGTAGCACAATCAACCTTTGTAGAAAGTTTATACATTAATTTACTATGAAACTGCCACTGAAAGAGCTTCAATGAGCAGCTGTTTCCAAACTTGTATATTGTTTCTTTATCCACAAGCTGTGAAAGGACTGAGGGAAGAGCAAATTTCAGCAGCCTTTTCCACCATATTGATACAAGGACTTTCAAAATTCCTTTGTTCACAACAAAGGAATTTTTAAAAGTCCTTCTTTCATCATGCCTGAAAGCACTGTGGAAAGAACTCCTTTTCACATGGTTTTCATAAGTCACTGACAGTGAGTAAATCTTTTGGTTTCAAGAGAGCTGCTGACACCGGGGGCAAAAGCCAGCGCATGCGGAAACGACATGCGTCAAGCGCATGTCGTTCGCACTTGGTCGCGTCCTCGGATGAGTGATTGATAAAGGTGTCAATCACCTCTTTGGCACCTTTGTTTTTTGGGGCAAATTCAAAGGAAAAACAAAGGTGCCAAAGAGGTGATTGACACCTTTATCAATCACTAATCTGATGTCATGATCCGGCTTTTCAAATCTTGAACACCGGGTCAGACCGCGATCACGGGAACCGTTATCCCGCGATCGCGCCGCAGCCAGTCACACATAGCACCAAATCCCTAAAGACGGACGACACGCGACCTCAATATCCCGATAACTCGCGATCACATCCCGGTCGCCTATACATTTTCTGGCTAAACCTCAAATCCCGAGCAACCGGATAACGCGCGATCGCGATACTCCGACAACTCGTGATCACATCCCTGTCGCTCGAACCCCTCTTCGGTTTCAACAATAGCCCTCTACGCCTCACATAGGGTATATTGAAACACAACACATAGGGTTGACACAATCGGACTCCTAGCTATATTAGTATATAAACCCGAGGTAGAAACTCCTGTACTTTAGATTCTACCTCGTCTAATCTCAGGCTTTACCTTTGCTTGACTCTTGTTCCCTCGGGATTACGAGGGACGCTGGATTCTCACCTGTGGCAGTACATACGGCGCTATCTACGACTTCACATCATCTTCCTCAGCGGATATCACTCCGTCTTCGACTCCTATCAGTTCCACCTGCACGACGCTCGTGGCCTTACACCCCAGGACCGAATGAGGAAGCCGTTCGTCTTGTACTACTACTCGGCGACCGCACAGGTTACTAGACGGGTTGTTAAACCCCGGGCGGGATTACTATTTGGACGACTCAAGCCGACCTACAGGCCGTCGTTGACATCCGAGGACACGACCAAGTGCGAACGACATGCGCTTGACGCATGTCGTTTCCGCATGCGCTGGCTTTTGCCCCCGGTGTGATTGTAGTTCTTTCCATTTCACTTTCTGGACCAAATGAATGAGCAATTTTCTATAAGTTGAGATTTGGTTACAGAATTATCTACTTTCAATTAACCTTATTACCTAAGTAGAAATATTTCTTTATTGGATGTGTGTGGATGACCGAAGCCGTGAAATTCACTGGGTTTTTAACCCCCAAAAGGAAGGGATTTTTACGCTGAACGACCGTGAATTTCGCATCGACAAGGGGAAATTCACTTGCAAACAAGGTGAAATTTTTCACTAACAAAACGCAACTTTTCACTCTAAGATGTTCACCGGGTTTTGCAGTGACATTCATGCTCTTTTCAAGTGAAAAATAAGTTTCAAAAATTCCTTGTATATACACTCTTATATCAGTATTTAGTATGTATGAAACTACATATCATAGGTATGTTCCTGATGTTATTTAATGACTTTACTATATGCTAATAATTCATTATCACTACATATGTTACACACACAGATCATGCACACAGTAGAAAAATTCCAGTTCCAATGAACAGAGTTATGTACCTTGTTCCAGGCACCGGGAAGACTATGTGAAAAAGAGGAACCACTCTCTTTTGGTGTGAAACGAATTTTTCACGTACTTCGTCTCATCTGGGGGACACTTTCACCTGGATTTCACTGTGTATGTGAATTTTTGCTTTCACTCCTTGTCCCAGTGAAATGCGAACTTCACGGAGTTTTGCTGTGAAATTCACGGCTTTCATTTTCCACAGTGGGTTCTGATACAAATCAGTTTTGAAAACCGCCTCAGAACCGACCCTCAGAACCGACCAAAACTGCCTAATTGTTTTTTACTCTGACTGCCCCTAATTGACCTGTACATAAATTCTGGAGATGATTATTCTGATTAAATTTACACTTTTTGCGCAGAACTGCTGCAGCCGATCTCAAAATGTCTCAAACATTTGTCTGCCCAGGTAATCGCCGGCTGCATCCGAGTTGATTACGCCCGATCAGCAGCCTTTTACTCTCACGTGCGTGTCCGTCCTCCACTCTTCCTTTTTCCAACGACGGATTGTGCGTAAATGAATTTAATTAATATAAAATACTGACCCTCCAGCCTCAGTCTATCTTCATGCTCAGCGCCCTTGAAGCGGGTCGTAATCGCGTCGCAGAACTGGACGAGCAGAACTCGTTACTCGAGCGCTCCCTTTCCGCAATGCGAGTTGAGGAAGTACCCTGCCAAACGATATCATTTCCGGGATTTTCATCCATTTCTTGCCGTTCTAACCTCTCTGGGCAGGTCTGCAGGTTGTGCTCTGTCTATCCAAATTGCTCAGAGTGGCTGCCCCGCACCTCAAGCCCTTCCAGCGGCCATACCTGATCGCGCGCACCGGGAGCATATAGTGCCTATATTTCTTCATTTCATCTCCCCTGGATCGAAAGCCCGATGCCCTGGCTTCGGCACCTACATTTGTCACTCGGAGACCATCCAGTTTCCCCCGTTGTCGCGTACAACTTTCACGAGGCGCTCCAACTCCGCTCAGTCGTCCTCGAGAAATTCGCCCCCTCAAACGTCGAATTGCCGTGGGCGCAGCTGACGTCGATGACACTGAGCGACGTATACCGGTCCGAATATCTCAGACTTCTGCGGCAGACATCATCCAACCTGTTGCACTGCGCGTTAAGCATTATCTTTGAAAGTTATGAAGAAGGCGATCCGTGCGATATCGCGCTTCCGCGGCTGGAGTCGTTGACGTTGAAGGACGGGAACAGCAAATGGGCCCCGACGCAGCAGCTCCGCGACGTCTTCATCGTCCCAGCGCTCCGCAGTCTCCGGATCTCGGAATCATTCCTGTAGCGCGATCCCGTCGAGGCGCTGGCATAGTTTATATCGAAAGCGGGCTGCACCGATGATCATATAAGCTGCGGGAAGTGCACATTATGGCCGAAAGATCGAGGTCCATTGACAGAGCCAAGTACCGGAAGGCATTCCCGGCGAGTCTGAAGTTCTCCGTCGACGGCTCGCGTGACGACGAAGACTCGTGAAACCTTGAGCGTCGGATTTACAAAGATGCCAAGCCGAAAGTGCGCGCCATTTTTGACAGATCTACTTCAGTTTCTGGCAGTTTTGTGTTGATTTGATGAACGGCGTCGGCTTTACACGGAGCTTGCCCAATATAGAGTTCCCAACTGTCCCTGAAACACGTCGCCAAAACCACTTCAATTCTCGTCTGTTTTCCTTGATTCCTTGATACAGCGGGAGAGAAAGCTCAATGGACTATTTAGATGGCATTCAATCGTCGTGCCAAGAGGTTCCCGCGCGGCGACCGGTCCCCATACGCGTCAACCCGCGGCTGCTTAAATACCGGCCTCAATGAAGGATGATATATCTCCATCTCCCTTTCAGTATGTTTATTCGTAACCTCGCTTCTCTTCTTTCCGTGTGCTCTGTTTCTCTGTATGCCAACGCTCAGCTGTAGGTTTATTTCAAGTTGAACTCCACCCTACGATGTCATTTTTATTTATTTCTAGAGCCGGCCAAACGGTCAAGTTCCAAACAATCCTCTCAGCGGGTGAGGAAGGAGGTGCCGCATTAAATGAAGGGTTGATCCCTGACGTACTGCCGCTCATCCCAGGTAGCTGCCTAACTGCGACGAGCAACGCGGACGGCGCACCGGTGGTAATTAAAAACTGCGGGACAAACGCGACATCCCTCAACTCGTGGGTTGTTCCGAAAGGCGCGGGCGCGGTCGGTACGCTCCAAATCTTTGGGGACAAGGTACGTTTGCTTCAACTTGAAATTGAGTTTCCGCAATTATTCATCTTGGCGCCCCGCCCTTCAAGTGCTTGGACGTAACTGGTGGCACCAACGCCGACGGCATTAAACTCCAAATTTGGACGTGCGCCGCTGGGAATACCAGTATGTAGCCGACTTCTTGAATCAGTTACATCTTTCTCAGAGTGGCTGCTCATCTCCAAAGATCAGATGTGGGTTCCGGCCCTGGGGTCCCTTGTCTGGTCTGGAAAAGACAAAGTTCGTGCTAAAGAACATTTCTTTTGCGGGGGTTTGTATGGATGATGAAATATTAAGTGCCTCGACGTGACGAATGGGAACATCACGGACGGCAACCAGGTGCGTTCATCACTCATCTTCAGAATTTGAACCCGCAGCTGGAATGAAAAAACAATAATATTAGATTCAAATCTGGGACTGCGACTCATCAAACAGAAATCAGATATGGAACAGCATTGCCGTTACAACCCCGAAATCGTATGTCCAGCGTCCCACCCCTCCCCTCCTGCTTTTCGTCGTCGATGGTTTATTGTAACACAGTATAACTAAAATCCCCCAGGTTTGCCATCTCGCCCAAGAAGAACCCCGCGCTCTGCGTGACGGCGTCTGCGAGCGCGGTCAACGCCACAGTGGTAATCGAGCCATGCAGCACCGGCTCCGCTCTGCAGACCTGGTCCGACCCTACCGGCCGCGGCAACGTTATGCTTGGAGACAACCTCTGCATGAGCCCCGCAGGTTCTATTACCGCAGGCAGCAAGCTCGTGCTCGCGTCCTGCGTAGCCAGTAACGTAGCGCAGCAGTGGGACCATGAGACGGGTGTGATTGACAACCGCGCCTTGTCGGATTTCGCATTCGTGAGTAAAGCCCCTCCTTCCTTCCTTTCCATCAGCTGGGTCGGCGAGATTCGATGCCCTAAGATGACACTGATTGCATTGGCAGGTTCTCGACCTCACCGATGGAAACGAGACTCCGGGCAGCCAGGTTCGTGGGAGCAGTCCACATACCACTCACCTCTTTACCCTTTATTTGTTCCTTTTTTGACGTCCCTTTCGACCAACTTTAGCTCCAAATCTGGACCGGCCCGATTTTCAACGGCACGACGAACAACATCAATCAGAACTGGATTGTCACCGATACTTTTTGAAGCGCCATGGCGCGCCATTTCATCCGAAATGCACATTCAAATCTTCCTTCCTTAAAAAAGCAAACGTCTTTCCTTAAAGCCACAGCTTAACCCACTCATTCATTCATTGGAGGTTCTAAAATTTATTATACGGTTTATTGCGTATTGTCGCAGTAAGGTGGCGCGCAATAGATATATTAATGCAACCTCTGTATCCAGAAACGGGTTCTTCTAAATTCTAAGTGAAATTCGGCTGTGAAAAGTATGGACCAGTGTTTAGTGACGTGTCTCAGGGCCATGGTCAGCTGGGCAGTTCTATAAATATTTATGTGTACCGTGTGCCATGTACAAGAGCAGCCCAACACATGTACAAAACTGCTAGAAAACTCAGGTTGACCTGACAGAAAACGGGGAAAATGAATCTGTCAAAAGCGGCTTGAAAGGGGCGGAATCACTGCGGCCATGATCGCACTTTTTCCTCTTGGCGGACAGGTTTCCCGGAGCCGCGTATGCACTGTCGTGAGTGCGCCTCGGAGCCGAATGCAACCTTGATGATTACAAGTGAGTTGATCAGCTTCAGACTTTGCTCCCAGCGTCATTGTCAAAATCAGATATTTGGAATGCTGTCGTCTTATTCAAGGGTCAAGTCAAAATTATGCCAGTGGTCAAGCTAGTGTGCCTCTGGCAAAGGGCTGCTTGCCCAGAAATCTCCAGAGCCGGGCTGGTATGATCGAAAGCCCTCACCGTCTTCAAATTAACCCCAGTCAGATCAGAAACACAATACACAATAATGGATTTCCCGCATGGCTATGGCGGTGGTCCTCATCCTAAAATAAAAGTCGTCCTGAAAAAAATGAGCGCACCGAAGTAGCTTGCGGAAGCGGTGCAGGGTCCATGAAGGGATGTGGCAGTGAAGCCCCTGTGTGTCTTCTTGCTTTTAACTACCACATCCCATCGACACTGGTTCTCCACAACTTCCCATCTCGAACCATCTAATCCTTTTCCCCCACCTACCCACACCAAAATACAGTAAACTTCTGGTAGCACACGTAATTTACACTTGTACATAGACGGATTATATTGCAAGATTGGTGGGTCTTCCTATCCAAGTATCTTGTTATATGAGTCTGCGTTTAAGATTTAGCTGAATGGAGCCCGTGGAGTCCAGGTCCACATAACAATCATAAGAGTACCAAATCCAGGAGAGTGAGTACCGAGCAAATACCAAGCACCGTCGACCGAGCAAAGAAGTTTGACATCATCGTGAGCATCACTCGGAAGTTTCTGTGAGCAGGGAAGAGGAGGATTTGAGAAATGGATTTCCTGACCCGAGAGTTCATATGAAAGATTTGTAGTCGCAGTGTATGAGGAACGAGCGTGTTTACGTTGTAGCGTCTGTCTAGAGAGATAGGTCGCAGTGCTGGTTGAGATAAAGAGTGTTGCGATTCCCCAAAGGGAATGCTGATTGCCGAAATCGGACCGTATGATCCAGCCTTTGCCCAAATCCTGCCACAAGCGCTTCCACTGGACTTTGAAGACACAGACCTCCTCCGCCCTGGCTCGCGCACGCTGTTGGATACAATGCTGATGGGGAGCTTGATTTCAGATTTCACTGGAGGAAAATCAGCCCTGCACCCACAGTGGCATGATGCACGTACAAGCCTTTTTGCAGCACAATTTTCGGCCTGGCAGCCCAACCAACCAACTGGCCTCATTTACGGACCGGTACCCCCTTGGGTTGAATCTTTTCTTTTGAACTCTTTAGTCACATGTCCTGATCACATGTGTCTTAGTCATCCAGAGTTTAATGATTTATTTAGGCACAACGGCTCATTGAGTTCCTCCACATTTATTTAGATCATGAAGGACTCATCAAAAGAAGTTGATTCCATATTTTCACGTGATTTTTTGAGTGAGATATAAGGGTACGGGCCATACGGCCAATACTTTTGGTTGAAGATTTTCAAACCTCAATTTGAGGAATTTCTGCTCGTGTAGATGCATTCATGTGTGTCCTAAATACATGTTTTTATGCTTCACTTTGCCTCTGGACATTCCGGGGACCATCCATATTAGGTGGTCCTTTTTGTTTGTTCGTGA
This sequence comes from Mycena rosella, assembly GCA_029378255.1. Lineage (NCBI taxonomy): Eukaryota > Fungi > Basidiomycota > Agaricomycetes > Agaricales > Mycenaceae > Mycena > Mycena rosella. The sequence goes on along the minus strand of JARKIE010000157.1, from coordinate 74,766 downwards.
CTGTACAAACAGGGGAGCACACGCTACCATCGTGACAGATAAGCATGTTTACATCGTGCAACTCGGGGACACTAAATAGCTGAAGCACAAAGGGTAGCCTTATCGGGGTTTTCTTTTAAACACTGCTGAATTTATAAATGGATGGACGTACCGTAATGATTGGCGAATTTGCTGCAGTGGTCAAGCATTGCACTCGATGTGGAGGGGAAGGGGAGAGTGACAGGACAAAATGCCTTCATGGCAGTGTTTCGATGGGTCCGCATTTTCTGTGTGTGAGAGTAGTAGAAGGACATCTTTGAAAACAAGAATGCAAGAAAAGGCAGCCGCCTACGGGATCCATCCCAGATGGATCCAGAGCGATGAAGATGGCTAGTGAAGGAAATAAGACACGGTGTGTTGAACGATGCTGTACGACCCGTAAGCCAGCGTTGGGTCTTGAAGAACTCCAACGACTTCTGGTCGGTGACCACATGGATATGGTAGCCCATAAGCTTATCCTCCCATTTAAGGAGCGCCTCCAATATGGCGAGCATTTCTTGTTCAAACACACGGTAATGGTGTTGAGCCGTGGTAATTTTTTGGACATAAATCCAGGGGGACGGCATGTCTGCTATGTCGGACCTTGTTCGTACATTGCGCCTAACCCTGATACAGAGGCGTCGCACATGACCCAGATAGACTTGTCTAAGCTGGGATCAATGGGGCAGAGTATAGCTGTTTTACAGCATATTATTTTGATATTCTCAAAACACGCCGCGTGGATCGGATGCCATACAAGCGAGTTACCATTACGGGTCATCGCCACGAGGGGGCCCATGAAGGCAGTGATATCCGGGAGGAACTGGGACAGGCATTGAACCAATCCCAGAAACCTCTGGATATCATGGTAGCTCCGTGGCTCATGCCACTCTCAGATGTGTTGCATCTTATCAGCATCAGCATGTAGTCCTCGGTCGTCAACTAAATGACCCAAGTAATCCATACTCTTAGAGTACAGATCGCACTTCTGCTTTTTCAGGGAGAATTTATTCTTACGAGGTGTGTTAAACACCTGCTCAAGGTGCTCTTCGTGCTCCGCTATGGAGTTTGAGTAGATGAAAATATCATCCAGGTAAATATGTCCGAATCATCTGATGAATTCCTGAAATACCATCGTCATGATGCATTGGAACGTCATGGGCATGTTGCAATCACCAATTTGCATGGTGTGGCTCACAAATGTGCCATACACGGTGGTGAACACTGTCTTCCAGACATCCTATGTCACGATGCGGATTTGCTCGTATGCATCGGACATGTCGATCTTTGAATGATATGTCACTCTCGCACAGTCCATGCGAATCTGGTCCTGATTGGGGAATGGAGTAACATTTTTCAACATATTTTCATTGTGTTTGCAACAGTCAATCGTGGTACGCAGGAGTCCCATTTTCTTGGGAATACACAGCATGGGAGCTGCTTGATTCGTTTGTACCGCCTTCCACCAGCCGGTGTACACATCTATTGATCTTTTCGATCAATTGCTCCTTCATTGCATCGGGCCATTTGGGTAAATGGCAATTATTACCTTCGCCTCATCAATGAGAGAAATTCGGTGGTTAACCTCGCGTAACGGCGGCATGGTTTCGGGGACGCCAGACATTATATCCTTGCTAATCTCCATCCACCGCTCACGCAGTTGAGGAATATCTTCCTCGGTGAGTTTAACCTCACCTTCCTTCAACTCCACAACATGCATTTCTGCTGCCCGATGATAAGCTGGCCCTGTGACCAGCGGTGAAATCTTTCGATTTTGCTGTTCTAAGCAGGTGCTTCATATAGAATAAAGGCTATATCACTCACTATGAGCTAGGATGAGGTCCGAGTTGCTAGCTAAGGATGTACACATGTGCGAGTAGCTCTATTGCTTACTTGGGAATGACGGCCACCATAATGGGTCAGATTTGCCAAGTCAAGTACTAGTCTATTAGCTAAAGGTGTTCTTACCATCCTTAACCAAGGGATTGGGAACGACCCACATGTATCCTATCAAGGACATACCAATGCACTCCATTCAGACTATGGGACTTACCAGGGGCACATACAGGGATCTAATAAGGTTGCGGGACAGTTCTAGATAATAGAACCGTGTGCAGCTCAATATTCAGAACAATTCCGAAGATCCAATGATGTCGATCACGGAGATCACTGATCTGAGCATGGAACAGAGATCCAACGTCGGAGATAGTACCGAGCCCTTGGCCTGTGATGCCAGGACTCATTTTGACCAGGGCTGAATGGTTGACTAATTGGGCAACTTAAGGGTTGATGGACCAGGGCTCGGTGAGCTGGCACATGGATTGATTGCCCAGGGCACTTACGTGCTATGGCGCAATTTCCCTTCCAATCTCCCAGAATATACCATTTAATCAGAACTAATTACCAACAGGGCTATTTCTTGAGCTAATACTGTTCATCACCCCGATACATCCGTGTTCCGTTTATCTGTTTGTACTAAAAATCAGTTTCAGAATCATTTCTTTATCTAGAATGCCAGTTTATATAAATATCCGTAGAAAATAGAGGGAACGGGAGTAGATCCTACCCTTCCTCTTCAGTGAGCACGAGCATAAGCTTGAGCACACAGAGGACGTCTAGCATCTATTCGGAACACCTCCATAAAGCTTATAAAGTTTCCTTTGCTAAACGGGGTTGATTCCAAGAGTTATCTATGATCAGCTGCTAAACGGGGCTGATTTCAATAGATGACCACGACCAGCCTGCTAAATGGGGCTGATTCCAATGGCTTGTTTGATACATGACCAACCTGCTAAACGGGGTTGATTCCAATGCCTGACCTTGCCACTTAACAAGGGACCTTTGAATACAAACTGCTGCTGCAGGACCACAACACAGTAGGGGCTTAGATGACCTCAAAGCACAAAGTAGCCAACAATCGAACTTCCTGTTAATGAATCTACACAAGAGGATAGGTTTTATAAAAAAATCTCCACGCTGATACAGAGAACACAAAGCCCTTGGCAAGCAAATGCTGTTGGCAACTTCCTAGGTATGTACTGGGGCACGAATGAACGCTGTAGGGCATGTCCTACATGGTCTTTTATAGTAAATAGAGATGTACATGACAGAGTGAAACTGAGTAACAAGAAATACGATGAGATAAAAGAAACAGACAGTCTGGGAAGGATAGGAAGGGTATATGCGGCGAGCTGCTCTCCTAGTGTCATATATTTTTACTCCTAGGAGCTATATTGGGTATATTTCAAATGTCCTCAGACTGGCCAAACCTATTTGTGCTCGTCCCAGCTCCTCGGACACTTGCATCCTGTCCCGGCATGGCGGTAGGCCTCAGCCCACAAGTATTTGGGGAGGCCGCTCACTGCGAGCATCGCTCGCATGCATTCTGTGTGCATTCGATGGCTGCGCTCAGCGGCGCCGTTTTTTGCTGGCGAGTCATGCACCGTCAGGTGCCGAATTGTGCTCTTTTGCTGCAGGTGCTTCTTGAATGCGGCGGATATAAACTCGCCGCCTCTGTCGCTGCCGAATGGAACATCTCGGACTTCAGCCTTTGGAAGTACGGCTTCTCCTCGTGCGAGTGCTTGTCCATGTAAGAGCACGTGTAATCCTTTCCACCCAGAGAAGTGACCTCTACTGGCCCCCACAGGTCCGCAACAACCTTGTCACCATACACCTTGCGGTGCTCAGTGCTGCTTTTCTTTGGGAAGCCCTTATTCTTCGCTTTCGCCCGCACGCACGGCTCGCAGAACTCCTCCTTGGAGTCCATGTCAAACTTGACACCGACAATCATTCCCTTTCGCACCATATCACGCAGGTTGTCGAACTCGGCGTGGCCCATCATGCGATGCAATTCCATGATGGTCATCACTCTTGTAGTGACGGCGGCGGTATGTGTTGTTTCGTCTTTCGTCGTTGACGATGCTGATGTGGTGGTGATGCGGTACAGGCCGCGGACGAGTCGGACATGTCCGACAATGTGGGAGTCTGGGCGCACCATGCCGATTGTGCACGTTGCATCCTCGAAATGTATGATCCAGCCCTTCCGGTCCAGGCAACTAACCGAAAGGAGTGTGTAAGCGAGGTTAGGCGCGTAATACGCGTCCTTGAGCAACGCCTGCATGGGCTTCTCGCCATCGCCCATTGGGAGGTGGACGATCAGGTCCCCACATGCTATCGCGTTGAACGCACGGCCATCGGCCGCCCGTATAGGGATGGGGGTGATATCCGTGAGGTTTTTGAAGCGCTCGCGGTCGGGGGAAAAGTGACGCGTTGCGCCGGCGTCGATCAGGATGTCCTTGGGCATGGAGGGTGTTCCGGACGTGGTTGGTTAGTCCCCCCTCGACCCTCGAAAAAAAAGTCCGGCCTATGTTCCGCGGTTCACAAAGTTTGATACCCTTGGCGCGAACTTGAAGCCAAGTTGGCCAACTCACAACCAACTCAACTCCAAACGTCACTAGAATGACGGCAGCGTGTTTTAATCCCATCATTGTGGACTCCTGGATTCAATTTCAACTCGAAATTCGCCTCGCTGGTGACCATGCAATACTGTCGAATTTCGGGGCCCAACACAAAGGTGGCCACAGAAAATCAAGTTCATTCATCATCAAGCGCTGGAAATTATCGTACAATGCAACATAAGTTGGTACTACATCCTCAGGCGGTGACTGCCTGAACGTCACGGGAGCCCCCAGGACGACCATGGGTAATGCGATGATGCTGTCGTCTCTCTCCCGGGACAGGGAAATCAGAGTCCGGCGGGAAGGTCAAGGGCGTGGCGAAGACGGTGACTTCAAGCGACGGGACATGTGACACATCCACAGGCTCACCACCCGCCTATCGAGCAAATCGTTCAGTAAACGCGGTGTCGCATTCGACTTGTGCTGAGTCACGTACCTTCTGGACGCGCCAGTGAAGATTCTGTATGAGGTATGGTTCGACGACATCCGGCTCAAGCGAGTGAAGACCGGAATGCTCAATGATTCCGTCGTTCAGGTGCACGAAACCCTCAACCTGGTTGGCCCTGTGGGTGCGGCAGTTCGCGCAGCGATCGGGAACACTGGGGCCGCGGCATCTTAGTAAGTAGTCATGAGCTGAGGAGGTGAATATATCGCATGCACCTATTCGCGAAGACGTGGTGTGCCCCCACGAAGTTAGGACTGGTGCGCCAATGCTTAGGATCCTCTGGGACGGTCCCGAGGAAGAGCTCCACCAAGAAACTGCCGCCAACCTCATACTTCTTGACTTGGATTCTCGCAGTCCACTCCCAAACACTGTCCTCGTGGGAACTTTGATCCGGCTGGACGTGCGGCATCGGCACAGAGGTTTGTTCAGGGTTCGAGTGTGCGGGTGCAACGGCGAGGTTTGCTTGAACGTGCGGAACCGGCGCTGTGACATGCCCAAGATTGGAGTGGGGAGTTGCAGCAGCGTGCCCAGGGTTGGAGGGGGCGGGGGCAGGTACAACAGCTGGTTTGCTCGCAAGCGCTGCGATGCGAGGGGCAGGAACAGGCTTAGGAGCAGCTCCACTGTAGAGCTGGTTCACCTTCTGCGCGATGGCGGTGCGCACCTGGGTGGGGTTATTCATGTCGAGGCCGTTGAATTCCGGGTACGTGTACCCAATCGAGGACGTCGCGGTGACTTGAGAAGACTCCCAATAGGTCTTCTGAGAACTCCAGAACGGCGTCAAGTCTATTTATTGGATCCATCCATCAGTAAGCAAATACTTGATCATTGTCGTGGTAGACGACTTACTGGAGTTCTTGTTGACGTTAGCATCCGGTTCAATTGTCCACGTTCCACCCGTGGCTTCGCCAGGGGTCACCCAGACGCCCGGGTTGAGAGCGGCCCAGAGGGAGAGCATGCGGTCAACATTGCAGTGGTGCAAGAAGAAGATAGGGTCGAATGCTATAGACCAGTTAATCTACAATCTACTCAAGTAAGATAAAAGATGCTTACCCGCAACAGAGGGGTCGGACATCTGTCCATTTCCACCAACATCAACGTGCACACCATCATGAATAGCCTCCAAGCTGTTGCTGGTGCTCCCACCGTCACCTGGAGTGTGGTTGCTAAACGCCGGCCAAGTGCTCACACGCGTCAAAAGATTGTAAGTTTTGGTCGTCAGCTGGCGTTGTGCGCTCTTCAGCGTGCTAATAAATCACTGTTAAAATCGGCGCTGTACATCGGCTGGGACTAGATAAATACCTGGTGAGTACTGCCACATCGTCGGTTGCGTTAGGCGATATTGTGTCCGGCTGCCTCAATGTTGTCTTCCAGGCGTTGTAGGGAGGCCCGAAGGACGGATCGATGGGGTGGAAGGTGTAACGACGGAGCGGATTGGTCACTTGGATTTTTTGGCCGTTCGGAGCGATGATAGGAACCTTGTCGAGAGATATAACCTCTGCAGGAGGCACGGCGTTGCTGGCCCAGTCCCAGTAGGGCTGGCGCAGCCCCAACGCGGCTTGCTTGAAGCGGTCTTGGTCGACGGTGTACGTCGAAGCAATCGCAATTGCCGCAGTCTGCAGCGCTTGCTGAATGATAAAAATCAGTCTAGCTTCAATCCCGCTTGATTCATGCAATACTCACCTCATACAACATCAGGTAAGGACGGTGCCAGGTAGGGAATAGGACGTTCCCGTGGGTGCAGTATCCCTCCCAAGCCGCAGGATCCACGGGCTGATCCCCACTACCATCCCATTTTTGATACGGCAACCCGTGAATTCCCGCGATGGAGAAGAACGAGGCCACATCCGGCTGATTCTGCCCGAAAATCTTCTCTGAATGCGAGTCCTGGTCAGTCAAAACTGACATATGTTGTTGAAAAAGTGAACAGCTCACGCAGCGCCTGGATGTAGAGCGAGAACTGGTCCTCGATCTTGACGAAGTCGTGGATCTCGACACGGTTGGGTGTGGCCGCGCCTTGCGGGGGGCTGCCGCCCTTGGCGCCGGTAATGATATACTTGGTCATTTCAGATTCTGAAGAGTTACTTGTTAACGAAGATGTTGCAAAGCCGAAGATGTTGCAAAGCGAATGGCCCCGAGGCGCCTTTATACCCTGGCACATAGCCTCGCCAAGGCGTGGATTCCGTAACGAATGATATATATCATCAGCTCGACTGGGCGCCGGCAGGACCCCTGATTTTCCCTTTAGAGGCTAGGTCCGGTGTCGGACAAAAAATTGGGCCTCCAACCTAGGTTCTGAAGGGACAAAAATCGACGCTTGGCGCTCGAAATGCCAGATCCTGTCCGGACAAAAAATTCGGGAATGGGTGGAAGTTTTTTTTTCGTCAGCCAGGGGTCGGACCGGTGTATTTTTGGCAGAAAATGGGACGGGGACGTGTTTATTGTCTTGGGAAAATTCCGTCAGCAAAAGCTAGGCTCTGCCCAGCTAAAAGCAGCTCGAAGTCCGCCAAAGTTGTCCGGACAAAAAATGGGAGATTCAAGATGTTCGGGACCTAGCCTACAAAGGGATTAAGGAGTCCTGTGCCGGCTAGAGGAGTCACTGTGTACCGATCGTCAGCGAGGCAATTCCGCGGCCGACGGGGAATGGTGGTGTAGCGTATTTTTGGCACCTTTTGGCACCTTTTGGCACCCCGTACCCCAGTTCCGTAAAATGCGGGGGTTCATCGCGGGCACTAACGCTATTTGAGTCCGGGGATTCCGACTTATTGGCACGCAGTATATTGAAGATGCCTTTCCGCTCTTTCGAACTCGAACCATTTTCATCGAAAACTTAGGGCCGTGAAGTGCGTTTTGCTGCGAGCATAGTTTGCGGTTCTAGATCCACTGGGGCGTCAAATCTGATAATTTCCCGTGATCCCCGAAAGTAATGAAGGGTGTAGACCCAGGGACAACTCTGAAGGTCAGCATGACCGAGATTTATCTTGGCACAGTTGCGGCGATCAATTAATGGTCCGCTGCCGTCGTTGAGGCCGGCCCTGAACTTTGGCCGGCGGCTTGGCATGCTCCCCGAAATTTCTTGAAAGGTGCAACATTGAACCACATTCCTCGGAACACGATGCTTCCATTTGCGGCCCCTGAACTCAATAGTCAAACGAAACAATTCCTAAAAGTGTTTCTTGAGCTCTCGTTTGATCTGACCTTATTCTCGGACAGGACTGGCACCCCATTCCGCTATTCAAAATATACCCCACGGCTCCCCGAGGATCGCAGCCCTCCCGTCATTGATGGTGTATCATCCCGAAGAAGATCGGGATGGTAGAGATCACGCGATGTTTGCACAATACAGAATTATTTCTAACTGCGGAGAGTTGGGCTGAATAGAGGCTCCCTGGGTGAAATCCCGACAAGATCGCCTCGAGGCGGGAAATCTTTTCGACGACAACTCTTGCAGGGCAAAGATGAACCGGATTCGAGCAGATTGTTGCCGATAAACGAGCGTAATTTCCTGTTTGAGCGCAATTTTGCGGTCTGAACCGGAATCCCTATAAATATGATCCAATTTTCCGCATAGGCCTGTTCCAATCCCAACAAAATCGCTCCAAATCACGCGATTTCCGGTCCGACAAATGGGAAACAGGTATTTCCCCTAACTGTCAGAGGTCCTGGGACGCAATGCCAATCAAAGGCAGTCGGAATGAATGTTTTCGAGAAAGTTGCACGTACAGGATTTACGACTGTGTTTTAACAGAATGTAGCTCAGACCCGGATAGAGAACCTAATGGATAGACGTTTTTGAATGCCAGGTACTGCCGACGTGTTTCATCCTAAATTAAATGTAGAATCGGGGCAGCCTGACCGCTTTGACTTCCCCTAATGATTCTACCCATTCGTGAAGGTCACGGTCGTCGAAGCTGTTGAATTAAACAGATCCGCAGTGGTTTCGCCCCTGGGTTTCAACTGCCAAATGCCACAATCCATACGGTCCCAAGACCTCCTTAGATACAGCCTAGCTTTATAAATCCGTCCGTTCCTGGCGGACCGTCACTTGATAAACATCGAAGGTTCGCCGCGGCCGTCAGTATGCGGGGTCGCCGCCATTTAATGAACCCCGGGGCCTGTGCAATCTGTTCAACCCCGATGAAAGTGATCGGACTCGGAGCCCGGTGCATTCCTCCGAGTTTTACCAGCAGTGGGGCCACGAACCCGGGGACGGGGCCACCGGCAGTGGACCAGACCGCCAAGGATATCCTAGAGGACGTTCCAGGTGTCTGGATCTGTTGTCAATGTGTAGTGACCCATTGAACGAATGGACATTGACATCTCCAGCAGATGCCTAACTGGAAATGTGTATCCGCTATAGATTATAACATGGTCGACAATGTAGCGTGGTACAGATGTCGAAGAGGAACGAATTTAGCATAATCTATATATTTTTGCCCCATCTCTGTGTTCCGCATCCGAGCACTCAGAATTGATTCGTCTTTGGCAATTTAAAGACGGCGAGCTCGGGGTCGGCGCGAGATTCTCATGCAGAGTAGATGATTCGTTTCGACTGCGTGTTGAGTGGCTCATTTTCCGTCAACCATTCCATTCCAGGCACACACCCGAGTCGTTCCAATATTCTACCATTTGACGTTTACGAAAGGACGCCATTCAATGTGCAATAATAACGTTCAGGTATATTGATGCTGTAAATGAGACCATAGATGGCCTAGGCCAACGGAATCGCGTATCACCATTCCATACCCCGGATTTCTATAAAGAACCGGCGGTAGGTAGAATTATACGGCACGGTCCACTGGCGGAATGATAATTCCAGTTTCAGCTATTTTTACAGGGTTTCACCGTGTTCGCCGTCGGCGTCGGGAGCGCAACCGTGCGACTGATGTCCGCATTTGGGTGGTTTGGTGTTGCTTTTGCAGATCCGAGTAGGAATTTCTGAGTCGCGAGTGTGATGCCTACCTCTATATATCCCTTGGTCTCACACCGGTAAGAATGAGAGGATGCGGAATTAGGTGAAATGTATTCTGGCTGGCAGGGTATCCGTTACGGAGGACTGATAGAAATTGATGCGGACAGGATTGATAGCATGTAGCGTCATGTAGGCCGAAATTCCGACCACGTTGAACCTCGCCCGTGTATATAAGGGTCCAATTTTGACCCAAACATCCCATTCGCACAATGTTCTTCAAATTCATCTCTAGCGCCCTCCTCTTCTTGGCCGTCAGCCAGGTGGCCGTGGCGACGGTCTGTGAGTGCTATATCTCGTACGTGTCTTGGATGCGCGATGACTGACGAGATTTACTTCGCGGATAGGTGGAAATCCCCCTGTACGTGTGTTTGCGGTCGACAGAAATTGATTTAATTCAAGGCTGGTGATGCAGTTGCCCGCATGCCCGACCTTTGCTCCCTGTGTAAGTTTATATCTGCTGCTTTTTAATGTACTGGGCTTGACGCTGATTCTCATCTCGTTATAGCCCCCGTGTACGATCTAGTTCTGTCACTTTATCCGGCTGATATTCTGAAATCCATGTCATCTCAGGCGCAACCAACGAGTTCTGCTGCCTCACACGCGGAAGCAGGCAAGTCTCGATCCTGTAATCGATAAAATATCTTATGAGCTGAACTCCTACGCAGGTGCATTCCCACCGGATCGGCCTGTCCCAGAATCGGAGTGGGCAACTAAAGAGATCTGGCGGCGCCCCGAGGTGGCGGTTGAATCGTCGACACACGCTTAATAGATGCATTCGCTACCCACGCGAGGTTTCTTCAGTTATTTATTGCCTTCGGCTCTGACTTGATCTGTGAAATACCATTCCTTCTAACACCCTGTGACATGGGTGAGACTTCGTGGCCTGGACGCGAAATTGAAGACGTTCTGCCGTTGGTGTGACTAGAACTCACGTCGAATGTTCGTGCGGCCTTCCACAGTTGGGGTAGTTTGGATCGATCAGCCACGGAAATTCAAGAGCTCAGAGCTGTAGCTTAAGTGAAATGTAGGGGAATTTTTTCTAAACGGTCCTGACCCTGAATTTCTATTTTTTTTTCGGGCTTGCGGCGCATAATTTTATGTAGAATATCATACATTCATTTTCCTTAACGAAGGAACATTACAGGGACTGCAGAAAATAGGGGCTTGGGAACGGAATAAACACTGGCATCAGCAGCTGATACTGAATGGGGTCTGCCAGGGTGGATTTCCACCGGCCCAGTTTGAACTACACGTGACTCAGTCCGGCCCTCCGCGCCCCATTTAAGTTTACTGTTTTCAACAGAATTGGGACTCGAGAATTCACCAGTACATTGAATAGATGGATATCATCTTGTAAAGTATTCCCAGGACATCATTTAGGCGAAACCATGAAACCTACGTCTGCCATAAACTGAAAGTCGTTGGCAAATGTATTTTGAGCCTTTCCTTCACTGCGGCGATCACCGAAACTTAATCATGAAAAAACGGGCTAGAATCATGTTGTTCATTTAGTGGGCCCAAGTTTTAGTGGGGAAAAAATTACACTAAAAGATAGGATCTTTCTTTCTTTCTTTCCCCTACAAAGACCCTATATTTTTAGGTTCGGAACAAGCCTGTCTCCGCACCGGCAAGCCGGTGAATCTCGGAGGGAGGCTTGTGCCAAACTGGCAAAAATAGACCATGTGTTCGAGAGTCATTTTCTCAGTCATTTCAGGACAGATTGCCATGGTTTACAATGATAGTTTGTTCATTACATGTCCCTCTATTGATTCTGACACTCAAATGTAAAATATCTGCTGTTGTTGTTGTCCCTCGCCCAGGTCTTGAGCAGCAAGTTGTATTTCATGTTCCCACCAAATAATCAACATCATTGAAGAATTATACATATATTATGGGTTCTATGGAATCAGAGTGCTATTCTAAATGGGTCTTCCAGCGACTTCTAAGCTGAGAGCCCATTTATTCATTGAGGAACCTTTATTTTGTTCTTTCGTGAGGTGTGACATAATCTGTGACGGATGTGACTCCATTCTTCTCAATGATTGAACTCGTCGGTCTGGGAGCAGCAAAATATGTGGTGAATTACTGAGAGGCATAGGGTAGCTATTTTATCCCAAAATCAGTATAGGAAGCTAAGAAACCAGTAATAGAATCTCGCATATGGATGACTAAGCAGATCAAATATCTTGATTTCTTATTTTCGAACTATACACTGCCCGTTGTTGGCTGTTGGGACGGATAAAATCAATATAGATATCCTACAATGGCTTGCTATGAAATGGCATACTCAGATTTACGACGCAAATGGCAAGTGTGGCCAGACAGCCACAATTGTGTTTCAACTGATTTGCCAAGAAACAAGGAAACACAAGTTGTGTCCTGGATTCTGGAGTACTGAGAGATCCTAATGAAATTCTGAATAAGCCAAACGACTTTTGCGCTTTGAATCAATAATGTGTCAGTTGAGCTCAAGGGCCTAATGGAATTCCTGAAGCAGTAGGGAACACAGAACACATTGTCCTTTTTCAGCATCTTGGCACAAGCCCCTTCTCAGAATTCCCTGCGAAGCACGTGAAGTCATGTGATGAAGGCGGCTTGTTCCGAACCTACTATATTTTAGTCGGACAAACTAGGAACACGTGACTTTTCCCTTTGTCCCCAACTTTTTCTCCCACTAAAATTCTGGATTTTAGTGGGAGAAACAAAGAGACAAAAATCCTATCTTTTAGTGGATTTTTTCCCCACTAAAACTTGCGCCCACTAAATGAACAACATGATTCTAGCTGGTTTTTTGCTGACTAAGTTTCGGTGATCGCCGCAGTGCTTGAGAATTTCCCGTAAATAAAATCAGTCATAATGTTTAAAGCATGCATTGCACCAGATTGACAGTGGGGAATATGTCTTGGCCAACAGTTGGACAACTGACCGCTTGATCTGTCCAGTGGTGGATTTGCTGACCACGATGGCCCCTTGTGTATGATACATTGGGATCAACATAGCTATGCGTGCACCGTGAGTGGGACCAAAAAATTGATTGACCCCACTGAACATTATTTGGTTAGAGATAGCAACACTCCAGATCAGGGACATAGTCTCCGTCCAAGCACCTCTGTTCAGATGTGATTGGTACGCAGATTCTAAGGCAATTAAGATGTACACTGTGCTGGCGACTTCTTTTATAGTCTTATCTTGTTGATTCCTTACATTAAATATTTATTGTTACCTCAAGGCATATACTATGCTCGGTCTTCGGAGGGCGGACAGCATCATCGGATCAATATTGCATTGTTTTTCCTCATCAGACAGAAAGCTTAGAATTTGATTCCTTCTTTGGTACAATGAATAAAAAATAGACAGGTTGTGCACCACCGGAGCCACCTGGTGGCATTTTTGCCGGCACACCCACAATTATCATATTTAGGGCCCACCCAGGTGCAATTCGAACACCCAAGTGTTGAATTGCACATAGGTGGACCTGAAATTTAATTTACTTCTAGTACTTTTAGTCCCACAGATTTTGTAACCTAAAGTAATAGAATAAAATTATGATTCGGCTGCCCTGAAACCCATTCGAAAGCCTACAATTTAGATTACACGAAAGTCCAACTGAAATTGAAAACCGAAATCACACCGATGATTATCATATTTTGGGTGACCTGAAACTTTATTTGAAACTAATCCGAGAAATTTCCCATTGGTTCGGCATTTCCCGGACCAATAGGAAAATTTGTGGACTTGTTTCGAATAAAGTTTCAGCTCACCCAAAATATGATAATCATCAGTGTGATTTCGGTTTTCAATTTCAGTTGGACTTTCGTGTAATCTAAATTGTAGGCTTTCGAATGGGTTTCAGGGCAGCCGAATCATAATTTTATTCTATCACTTTAGGTTACAAAATTAGTGGGACCAAAAGTACTAGAAGTGAATTAAATTTCAGGTCCACCCATGTGCAATTCGACACTTGGGTGTTCGAATTGCACCTGGGTGGGCCCTAAATATGATAATTGTTGGTGTGCATGCGCAAAATGGTGGCTCCACCGCCAAAATCTGACGTCAGTGGCTCGTTGGTGGCTATTTCGAGCCACTCACCTGTTATTTTTGCGCATGCGCCGAGAGCCACCAGGTGGTTCCAGTGGCTTGTGCGCAACCTGTCTAATGAAAAAAATAAATGCTAAAGTACGAGTTTACCGGGCTGTGCCATGGCCATCACCCCCAAGTAGAATGCTTCTGCAGACTGAGATCGAGATCCCTAATGCTCCAGAAAAAAAAAAAAAAACCCGGACTTGGTCCGTTTTCCGATCTATAAATGTGTTGCTATTCCCTCAGCCATCCATGCACGGATAGCCGGTGCGGTCAACTTTAGCAATAGCTTCTCGGTCATTTGTCTAGATTGCGCAACTCCGTGAGACAATGGTGCAATTACCACTTACCAAAAAAACACCACGATCTAGCTCGGCCGTCCCACTATGCCTTCAACAACCATCGAGACCGTAACAGCCCCCCTCTTCTACTTCTCCCCTCCCACCGATGGCTCTGCACCCTACAACCGTGTAAACTCTCCCAACTGGCCTTCCTCCGACCCCACATCCCAGCTCCCCCTTTCGAACTGGACCCCAGAGAAACACAATGTCCGGATCGAGAACGTCCGCGGCAAGGAAGACACTTACCTCCTTGACGAAGCGGGATTCCAGTTCTTTCACTCTCCCGCTAGCCACAAATTGTTCTTAGACAATGAGGAGATCAAGGCAGAGTATTACCCGGAGAGCGAGGAGCTGATTAAAGGGATAACTGGAGCGAGCAGGGTTGTTTTGTTTGATCATAGTGCATCCTGGCACCGTCTAGCAAATTCCTGCTATTTTACTGAGTGGGAGCTGCACCAGCGATCCACCGTCGAATTCCGGGCGAAGCCGACATGGTATCCAAACACCAACCAGTCACGGAAGTCCACGTCAACCAAACACTCGCCTCCGCAACCGCCCATGTCTATCTACACCTCCCTCCCGAGCTCGCCCTTTCGCTTCTCGAACACAGGTTCCAAATTATGAACCTCTGGCAACCTATTGGGCACCCTGCATTCGACATGCCGCTTACGCTCTGTGATTTCCGTACCGTCGATGCGGAACGGGACTTGGTCGGGGTTGCGCGGCTGGCTCCGGAACGCAAGGGCGAGACGTACAGGGTGCGGAGATCGCTTTTTTTCTCTATTCAATGAGTGTTTATTCGTGTTTTTACCTGCACTGTTTGGCACGCACAGGACAGGAAGGCACCAGGGATCGCATCATCAGATAAATTACACTGTGATTGTTGATTGCCGCTGTGAGCTCCAGGGCCGGCGATCCAAGATCCAAGTTTGAGGAGACACTACTCACCAAGGTCTCAGGGAAGCTGCCAGTGGCCTGTCACTGGGGATGTGTTGTCCTGGCCCTCGGGCATCCACACAATGGAGAGCAGATTGGAGAGGATGATGGAACCCAAGGTTGAAGATGACAAGGAGGATAGAGAGTGGATCATAAATTGTGAGTCAGTTTTTTCTTGGCATGGCTTGCCTGCAGGTAGTTTTCTTGATGTACTGTAGTATTCAAAGGTGCATGTCTCGGGGGTGCTCTAGCTAGTTTCTTGTTTCTTGTTTTAATCAGTGCTTTCTCAAAGACGTCTGGATCACATACGAGTTGCGAGGGGAGTGCGGGGTGTCAGGGTGTACTTGGGCGCTTTCAGTACCAGCGCATGGTGGTGATCGGGGTCTGTAAACCCTTGATAATGTCAGGAGTATGCCACCATCAAACACCGGCGTGCTCAGGCAGGCATGGGGGACACTTAGGCCTATCAAGTGTTTCTTGCTTAATTTTTTATTGCCGTGATGGCACTTGGGGATCGGGTTTTTTCTCTGTTTTAATGACTATTTATTCGTGATTTTATGTGCACTGATTGGCGCACAAAGGGCAGGCAGGCGGCACGATGGCCCGTGCCAATCGGGCGCAGCGGGCGTGTGATGGCGCTCGGGGTGTCCTAAGATTGCCTCCTTTTTCTCTATTGAATGAGTATATATTTGTGTTTTTACCTGCACTGTTTGGCGTGCACAAGGCGGGAAGTCACGTGATGGTGCTCTGGGCATGCCGAGATCACTTTTTTTTCTCTATTTAATGACCATTTATTCGTGTTTTTATCGGGATTTTTCATCGCTGACATCGGCGGCAGGGGCGGGACACAGCGATCATGACTGCCATCACAGCGATCACGGATTGATGCGGCGGGACTCACCCGAATATCTCTCAGTCCCTAGGCCTGTGGTATTGCAGCTCCTGGAAGGAATTTCCATTGGGAATATAGGAGCTATTGCAAGGTTTATTATGAATTGCCCTACACGACCTTAACGGACCCTAACTAGACCAGCCAAGGCGCCCACAATACCCGGCCTAACTAGTGAGGTTACCCGGGCTTATCAGGTGGTGTTGGGGTTCTCAACGCCAAATTGGCCCATGCCTCCCCCCACTATGACATTTCCCAAAAGGGAAGTTTGCGTAGGTTTTTGGCTGGGACACCACCACGACTAGGCCTCGTGAGGACACCTAATCATCACGGATTCTTGTCCTAACGGTTACAGTGCTCCTAGTTGTCTGATGTAATTCCTTGCGAGGACGCGTCGGTTCGAACCCTACTTATATCTACTTGTTTTGACCAGGATTCTGTGCTCCCTGTTGTTTTTGGTGGGTTCTTTGAAATTTCTGGCCCATGCGATGAGCCCCCACGGCAAACGGAAGCGCTATGCAGGGGACCCCGTGGCCATCGGAAGGGGATTCCGTGGGGGTCTCCCCGCACCAGTAAATCCACAATATCTCATATTTGGGGGTTAAAAAGAATAGTTCATTTACAAGCCCCTACGGCAAGCACAAGCCCCATGCGGTGGGCTCCGCAGCGAGCAGAGGGGGGGGTCTCCTCCGAACAAAATGTCCCACTAAGCACTCTTTAAGGCTGTGACAATGGGAAACTGCTGTGAAAATGATGCTGCACTACTGAGATAATATTCTAGGGCATGAAATATATTATAACCATAAAATCGTAGGTAGGGTGACATTTATGACACAGGAAACAGGAGAGAACACATTTCAAAAGGAACTACGTAGGCAGGACTCGAACCTGAGGCAACCCTCATTACGTCCGACAAACCACGTGGTGTCATAGTGGGGGGAGGTGAAGGGGATTTTCAATGCCACTGTATCTGGGTGTATGATGGCTGCTTGATGGCTGCCAATGTCGTCAGGATGCTGCCACACTTTTTTGTCCTTGGGGCGGCCAACCCTCGTTCGCCCGTGATGCGACGTGTCTGTTTGTTGTTTGATAGGAAGCCATCACAGAGGAATTTAGCCAACCGGCTAGCACACCTGTTATGCCCTCCATGCTCTAGTGGTTAATGTCTCCGCCTGTCACTTGGCCTTCGGATTACATACTCACGGGTTCGAACCCCGCGGTCTGCATTTTGCGTTTACTTTTTATGTTTATCACACAGCATGCACCGACTGGCCTTCATGATTCAGGAACAGAATGGACGCTCCATGTGTTGAGAGCTGGTCTGACCGTCTGCAGTGTTTTTCCTGCATCGGATCTTGCTTGCAAGCCTTACATTTACAAACAGTACGAATAAATATAAAATGGGGGGATAAATGATGTCTGGAAGACACAGAGCAGTGATCTCAACAGTGAACACCACCCCCACGCACTCAGCCCAGCTCAGTGATCCCTACAGAGGGGCACCCAGTAGTACAATATCAGAATAACACTTATAGTTCAATGATTCTCGATCAATTTACTTATACTGGCCCAAAAGCAGATTCAGGAGATTTCAGCAGTCAAATCAACAGATTCTCCCCCCCCCCCCCCCCACCGACACACAGAGCAAGGGAAACATGTCGCAATTTCGTGTTGTAACAGTTGTTGATGTGTTGAGTGTTGCATGTGATGGAAAGACACCACATGAAGGTGATAGTGGGAGGGGGCAACGGGTGTTGTTGCTGCTTGGTACTGTACTCCGTTGGCAGGGGTCTGGTGGAAATGATGCAGGGCAGCACGGACCAACGTGGCGGTAGCCATGCAATTGATGTGCATCGGCGTTGAAACACTGACTATTGAACCACAGGTGAAATATAGCGTGAAAGCTGAGCACTAAAATGAACAACTAACAACACCAACAACACACAACAACTCAAACTATCAAACGCGCAAGTTCGGGGTTCCTACCAGGTATTAGGCAGTGGCAATTTGGGACTTTACAATGCAAAAGCAGTTTTTCACTAAAGGTGACTTTTGGGACAACCAGACTGTTCTAGGCGCTTAACGCGACCTCAGAGGGTAAGGAAAGTAGGATTGGTGCAACAGGGGTTTGGAATCACTTCCAAGGTGATCTTAAGATCAATAGGATTTTGTCTGGCAACTTATATTCTGGTAACTGGCTTGATAACTATGGCAAAGTAACGATGAAGGTCACAGCTCCACAGAAATCCGATGTTCAGCTTGTTCGCGCGTACTGGTAACTTGTAACTTGCACTTGATTAGTTCTTTCGAACTTCTCAACTTGTCTTGCGTTCAAATATCAATTAAAATCAAATTTATTCCCACAATGTAAGCTAACTGTGTTTCTGGGTAGAAAAGGGTAGAATCTACTGGTTTTCTCCTAGAGAACTATGGGTATTTATACAAACAAGAGATCTAAATAAGGAAATCACAATATCTGGTCACAAAATAATACAAATGGGTATTTAGAACTCATCGGATAAACGCTCCGAGTTAAATTAGCTATGAAACTAGTCCTGTTGAAAGTCAGTTCACAAGAAAATGGTATATTTGTTATTTTAATGGCACCTGAGACCTCTGTTCTCAGTCACACTAGGAACAAACTGCATGGTTCGCTCCACTCTGACTCAAGTCCGCAGCTGCTGCGCTGCAGATTCCATGTGTCTAATGACAGCTCCATATGGTTTCTGGGCTTTAGATAAAGCAAGCATCTAGACCCGGATGATCTCTATTTAGCAGCACAGATCTGTTGTTCCGCTGGCCTGATCACTGGTCCGGTTAAACCGTTGACACTTCCTGTCAAAAGCCTGATCGGCTTTATCGGGAAGTGTCGGACTTGTTGTCGTGCGAGGTCGCTTTGACCGCCGCGACATTGTGCAAACTCTAATCGTGTCCCCAGTGTATTGCCCATTGTCTAGATGGCGTGCCGTAACTATATCCTTGGTGGGAACATGCAGGCAAGTCCCAGTTCCTCACAGAACACATGGATGACCTTTCGCTAAAGGTAGTATAGCTGCTTGGGAATCTGGCCCATAGTGGTACCATCATCACAACCGAGTGCCTACAGGTAGCACACGTAGTACATCCTTAGCTAGATGTTCGGACCTCACACTAGCTCTCTGGAGCATGATCTATTGGATTATATGGCCCTAGTGAGTAACAACAGATGCAAAATCGAAAGATTTAACCCCTGGTCACAGGGCCAGCCTATCAGCGTGCTGCCTCTAAGCTTGTCACTGAATGCTCTCTGCACCTTCATTCAAGTTCACATAAGGTTTAAACATCTAAATACATCTTCTAGTCACCAAAGGTTCCCCTATACTATTTTTGACCAGGAAACCGGCCATACTAGGACACCGGCCAATTGCCTGGTATCGAGTTAGGCCCTTGAACTGTGTCTAAATTTTGTGTTTGGGGAGGGAATGGGACCTCCAAGGATGGTACATACCGAATTTGAGCCAAAACTGATGGTCAGATCAAACGATATGACATGCGCAGTGTCGGCCGAGGCACTCGGATCATCCTTGTTAGTCTCTTATAAACAGATGCTACAACAATTTTCGCTCGGTACCTCACGTGTTGTAGTCTGTCAAATACCTGACAGCTGTTGTTAGAGGTCAACCTTATTATGTAATCTGAAAAATGTCGGGATTTGTTCGTGTGTTTGGAGCGCGTTTCTTTACAGATTTGTCGCGAGTAATACTACAGAAGGCCAAAAGAAGGCCCTCCTCGGTCCCCTTTTCCCGCATAGGCCCCAGAACCGCGATGCCGAATTTTGATGGGCTGGCCACGCGAGCCGACCAAGATTTCGTTCCATGCGAAAATGCGCGAGGCAAACAACTATGAAGCGACAAAGCTTCTCAGAGTTGAATTCCGAGCCCATTCAAATCAGGGAAACCCCCCTTAGAAAATTTCGCAATTTTCATGCAAAAACTCAGAAAATTGCTTCAGTTCCACGATTGCATATAATTTCAAGAAAATTTGTTACCCCATAAATAAATTGCAGAATTTCACGTACTTTTGCGCAAACTTTGGCCAAAGTTTCACTCGGGTTTGCATGAATACTAGCCTCAATTGCAATACATATGGCACTCATAGAGAAGCAAAGCACAATTTCATCACATTCAGATGTATGTAAGTAGATACAGGACTATGGACAAGGCTACAGACATGTAAGGCAAGTATATATTTAACCGACCCACGTCATCAACTGTTCCAGGGTGTCGTACACGATCACATACATGTAGAAGCACGAGTGCATGAAAACCAGCCAGCTAAAGCACCTTCGCAATGAAATGATCAGCAGTAGGAAAAATAACAAAGGAGAAAATATACCTTGTAGCCAAGTCGAATATATGGTACATTTGGCCCTGCACACTGACAGTGCATGGAGCATTGCAATGGCGCACTAGTGCGAGGGGAATAGGAGACCCACGCGATGTGCGGGTTTTACGAGAGGGTGCTGGAGAGAGGTGTCAGCTTAAGTCACGGATGGCACGAGAAGGGTGAGGGGATAAAACGAGGAGACGTAGGATGGCATGGGGGCAGGTACGACAACTGATCGGCATGGATGTCGATGTGGGGTGCGCCTGGGACATGGGGACAGAGAATGGACACGAGGGAGACAGGGAAAAGGGGAAAGGAGGAATAAGGAAAGCATGTATGCCACCAGCGCTGCCGTGTTCTCGCAGTGGCATGCTGCGTGCAGGGAGAGTGTCTCGAGTAAGCACATGGCCGAGTTCGTGGAGCATCTGGAGGTGGGGGTGAGCATTTGCAGGCGGGGCGAGGTGAGACGAGGGACAGGAGGCAGGGAAAGGGGGCTGGCGGTGCGGACAGCAAGGGAAATGATTGCAGGGAAAATTGATCCACCCTTCTTGTCGCATTGCGCCAGCAGCCCTCCTGGAGCATGGCGCTGCGCAGGTCGAAGGGCAGATGTCCTCACCAGAGCTCGCGTTCCACAACACACTCGAAGGTGGACATGGCTCGCAGCCTGCAGCCACGACTCATTGCAGCCCAATCCCCAATCCCAGACATGGCTCGTCGACCCACGAAGTAATGAAAGGAAAGCTGACCCAAAGAGGGAAAAAGCATGCGCAGCTCAATCTGCATGCGAATGCAAACCACGGTGGCAAACACCTCCTGGAAGATGAGCCCGTGGTAGCCCTCCGCTGGCTCCGTGAACGTGAGGAACTGGCTCAGTGAGGCAGTGGCCGAGTTGAATTTGCCTGGGGGGGTGTCAGTCTTGGTTATGTGTCCGGTGGGAGAGTCGGGAGGGAAGGAAGGGATTAAGGGGTGGGAGTGAAGTGGGAGGAGGAAGGGCAGAGTACACAGAGAGAGTGGGGAGGGAAGAGGTGAAGGCAGAAGTAGTGAAGGTGGAAGTAGGAAGGAGTGGAGGAAGGAGTGCAGAGCATAGAGTGTGCATGGGCGTGAGAGCAAGTGCATGAAGGATGAGGGGAAAGGAAGAAAGATGTTTGCGCCAGGATCAGAACAAGTCATATATATATATATATATATGGATGCTCCTTGATCCGTAACCACCACCATCTTTTGGGGTCTCTCGGAGCCTCCTGCTGCTGAAGGCAGCAGAGGGGGCCTGTATACCCTCTCCGCCACCGAGGTGGATACACCCTGGCAGGGGGCAGCGTTGAACAACGCTGGCGATGGAGCACGCCGCCACGAGGCCCCTTGAGTGGCACAGTAGAAGCCACACTACACATGGAATAGAACCACCCTGTATATCTATAATAAAAGCAATGACGATGGTCTGAGAAAAAGAGACAACCGCTCCATCCACCGGCAACCCCGCACGACTGTGCTTGACGCTGCCCACGGCATCGAGCATTGATAGGCTGGCCCTGTGACCAGGGGTTAAATCTTTCGATTTTGCATCTGTTGTTACTCACTAGGGCCATATAATCCAATAGATCATGCTCCAGAGAGCTAGTGTGAGGTCCGAACATCTAGCTAAGGATGTACTACGTGTGCTACCTGTAGGCACTCGGTTGTGATGATGGTACCACTATGGGCCAGATTCCCAAGCAGCTATACTACCTTTAGCGAAAGGTCATCCATGTGTTCTGTGAGGAACTGGGACTTGCCTGCATGTTCCCACCAAGGATATAGTTACGGCACGCCATCTAGACAATGGGCAATACACTGGGGACACGATTAGAGTTTGCACAATGTCGCGGCGGTCAAAGCGACCTCGCGCGACAACAAGTCCGACACTTCCCGATAAAGCCGATCAGGCTTTTGACAGGAAGTGTCAACGGTTTAACCGGACCAGTGATCAGGCCAGCGGAACAACAGATCTGTGCTGCTAAATAGAGATCATCCGGGTCTAGATGCTTGCTTTATCTAAAGCCCAGAAACCATATGGAGCTGTCATTAGACACATGGAATCTGCAGCGCAGCAGCTGCGGACTTGAGTCAGAGTGGAGCGAACCATGCAGTTTGTTCCTAGTGTGACTGAGAACAGAGGTCTCAGGTGCCATTAAAATAACAAATATACCATTTTCTTGTGAACTGACTTTCAACAGGACTAGTTTCATAGCTAATTTAACTCGGAGCGTTTATCCGATGAGTTCTAAATACCCATTTGTATTATTTTGTGACCAGATATTGTGATTTCCTTATTTAGATCTCTTGTTTGTATAAATACCCATAGTTCTCTAGGAGAAACCAGTAGATTCTACCCTTTTCTACCCAGAAACACAGTTAGCTTACATTGTGGGAATAAATTTGATTTTAATTGATATTTGAACGCAAGACAAGTTGAGAAGTTCGAAAGAACTAATCAAGTGCAAGTTACAAGTTACCAGTACGCACGAACAAGCTGAACATCGGATTTCTGTGGAGCTGTGACCTTCATCGTTACTTTGCCATAGTTATCAAGCCAGTTACCAGAATATAAGTTGCCAGACAAAATCCTATTGATCTTAAGATCACCTTGGAAGTGATTCCAAACCCTGTTGCACCAATCCTACTTTCCTTACCCTCTAAGAAATTGATAGTTTGAGTTGTTGTGTGTTGTTGGTGCTGTTGGTTGTTGACTTTAATGCTCAGCTTCCACACTTTATTTCACCTGTGGTTCAATAGTCAGTGGTTCAGCGTCCCCCCAGTACACAGACACAGCCACAGAACCAGACACATCGGGATGCACAGCTGAACCACGAAAGACACCAGTCCCACGGAACTTTAAAAAAAAGAATTCCATAAAATTAAATCCGAGAACCCACAAACAACATGAGCGCCCACAACAAGACACCCAACGTCACCGCTGCCGACACCGTTGCGGACACCACCCCTCTCCCAGCTGCCACCTTCAGAGAAGCCGTCAACAACTCCCCAGCAGCCAGCCCAGCCAAGAAGGTGACCCACACCGAAGGGGCTGAAGACACCTCTTGGGTGCTACCCCCCAACCACTTCAATGCACCGTGGAAGTCCCCAGGCGCTCAGCACAAGACTTCTGGTGCCGGTACAGGCAACAGAAGAAACACCGGTCCCAGCAGCATCAACACTGCGGCCCTCACCTCTGCGATGGGGTTGAGCCCCCAGGTGTGGTATGTCCTCAATGCTCTCAGGAGCCCCTGACCCGTAGCAAACCAATGAGGTGTCGAGGCCGCAGCCAGAGCCAGTCCCCCACCCTGGCCCAATGTGTCAAGGAAATCGAGATGGGCCACCACGAGAGCGATCTCGAGGATGGAGAAATCCCCGAAGGTAAGCATAAAATGCGAACACTGAACTCAGAACTACACTGAACCATCTCCCCTTTCCAGGAAACCCTTTGCAGCATGAGCTGGACGACGAGTCTGATGACCTCACCGACTACATCAAATTCCCCCTCCCTCGTTGCCACGGGCTTTTCAAAGCCATCTACCTCCTCGGCCACAGGAGCATTGCTGGCACCATCGACCGTGCATGCAGATGCCGCCAAGGGTAACAAGCGCACAGTCCCCAACTCGCCAGTCCCCGCTGCGCTCTCGCCCACTCCCGACCCTGACAGCTCGCGCACTGTTGCCGCAGCCGAGTTCAACGCAAAGATGGCTGACATGCCGGCCCCAATAAAATGCTGACTATAGAACCACTGGTGAAATTAAGTGTGCAAGATGAACACTTAAGTGAACAACCATCAACACCAACAACAACCAACAAATCCAACTATCAAACGTGCTAGTTTCGGGTTCCTACCAGGTATTAGGCAGTGGCCATCTGGGTTTTACAGACAAGCACAGTAGCTTATAGCTAAACGTGACTCTGAGACAATCAAAACCGCTCTAGGCGCTTTACACGACCTTAGCAGGTAGGGAAAGTTGGGTTTTATGTGCAAGACTTGGAATAAGCCCAAGGGGTGATCCGGAGATCGAGAGTTTTATTTCCAACAAATGTATTTCCGACAACCTCTGTATCAGCTAGAGTTTGGTAGCTTGACTATTGCACTAAGCCGAGTGCCCTCAAATTTTTATGTGATTTTTAACAAAGCAAGTCCTGTCCTGCCCTGTCTAGTCTGGTCTGGTCTGGTCTGGTCTGGTCTGGTCTGGTCTGGTCTGGTCTGATCCTGTCTTATATCGCTCCACAAATATCCAACACTTTATATATTGCAACAGAAACAACAAGAGGAAACTTTATAAGCTTTCTGGAGGTGTTCCGAATAGATGCTAGACATCCCCTGTGTGCTCAAGCTCCTGCTTGTGCTCACTGAAAAGGAAGGGTAGGATCTACTGGCGTTCCCTCTATTTTCTACAGGTATTTATACAAATTGATGTTCTAAATAAGGAAATGATTCTGAAACCGACTTTTAGTACAAACAGATAAACGGAACACAGATATATCGGGGTAATGAGCCATATTAGCTCAAGAAATAGCCCTGTTGGTAATTAGTTCTGATTAAATGGTATATTCTGGGAGATTGGAAGGGAAATTGCGCCATAGCACGTAAGTGCCCTGGGCAATCAATCCATGTGCCAGCTCCACCGAGCCCTGGTCCATCAACCCTTAAGTTGCCCAATTAGTCAACCATTCAGCCCTGGTCAAAATGAGTCCTGGCATCACAGGCCAAGGGCTCGGTACTATCTCCGACGTTGGATCTCTGTTCCATGCTCAGATCAGTGATCTCCGTGATCGACATCATGGATCTTCGGAATTGTTCTGAATATTGAGCTGCACACGGTTCTATTATTTAGAACTGTCCCGCAACCTTATTAGATCCCTTGTATGTGCCCCTGGTAAGTCCCATAGTCTGAATGGAGTGCATTGGTATGTCCTTGATAGGATACATGTGGGTCGTTCCCAATCCCTTGGTTAAGGATGGTAAGAACACCTTTAGCTAATAGACTAGTACTTGACTTGGCAAATCTGACCCATTATGGTGGCCGTCATTCCCAAGTAAGCAATAGAGCTACTCGCACATGTGTACATCCTTAGCTAGCAACTCGGACCTCATCCTAGCTCATAGTGAGTGGTATAGCCTTTATTCTATATGAAGCACCTGCTTAAAACAGCAAAATCGAAAGATTTCACCGCTGGTCACAGGGCCGGCTTATCACCGGCTGCCCTTCCTGCCCAGGCCGCGCCCCTTACCAGGGAAACCGCAGCACACATCGCCATGACTAATGGCCACAATGCCATGTCAACTGACTCGGGCTCGACTGCAACACCGACAACCAACACAGCAGCAGGCGGTCAACCCAGTGAGCACAATACAGCCATGTACGTCGACAACGACGAGGCTGCAGGTGGCAACGCCCCTGAGGATGACGCGATGCCTGATGCTGACATCAAGTTCAACCATGTCGCTCCAACAGGGCAATACTTCGTGTTCGACAATGATGTCCAGGCTGCTAAGCACAAGGCCCAAATGGCCAGGGATGCTCCTGCTGCCACCACTGCTACCACCGCGAAGGCTGAGCAGACCGCCCGCGATGCATGGCTCGTGCACCAGTGATACGCCTACTCTGGGACTGAGAGCGGAGCTGAACAATGAATGAACAACAACACCCTGAGCACTCGGAATAGATGTGATGTGTGAGGTGGGTCTAACACGTTCCGATACCAATCAGGTATGTGAGGGGGCTCCGGTGATGCGGCGGCAGTGACAGAGGACTAATGCGGATGATGTCGGGATATGGGCATGGCTTCAGCACAAACGGTGTGCGACGGGAACTCGGTCTTCAGTGCTAACTCGGCGCGATGGTGGCTTCAGCACAACAGTGTGCGCGACATGGACTTCAGCACTCGGTGTGCACGGTGGACTTCAGCACTCGACGTGCGACGGGGACTTCAACGCAAATGCGTGACGGACTGGGGCGATGGAGGTTGGAGGCGATATGCTTATAGCAATGCACAGGAAATGGGGAATGAGATCTATTGCAGGGGTGCAACAAACTGAAGTACATGGTAAACTACGAGGGCTTTTATAGTAAATGAGTAGGCTCAAAGAGGATGTGTAAACTGTGTAAAATGGGCTGAGTAAGGCCGAGTAGAGTGAATACCCGAGGCTGCATAATCTGGTTGAGTCAGCACTCAGTGCTTGGTGCTCGGTAATGCTCGGTAATGCTCGGTAATGCTTGGTGCTGCGAGCTCGGTATCCGAAAGGGGAATTGATGAACCGTGGGAACTCGGTACCCATCCAGGCTCGGTGTTACGGATTCCGGGTGCAGAGGGAGCTGCTGCGCATCACCAGCCATACCAGCAGCAGCTGGATGCCGACAAAAACGCCAAGTGCGAGTACCTGCGCAGGCAGCAACGCCAAGTGCGAGCACCTGTGCAGGCAGCAACAACAACAGCAGCAGCTGAAGGGCCAGCTCCAACAGCAGCAGCAACACCAATGGGAGCTGGACCAGTAGGCGATGGACATTGTCGACGGCACCAACATCATTGATACTGGCAATGCCATCTACCCAGACTTTGCAGAGGCAGCAAAGCTGCCAGCTACCGGCCGCGAGGAGAACCCCCACCACGTCTTCATCCCCAACAACGTGATCACAGCTGAGGCCATCGCGTTCGAAGTCAATGTCACCCAGCCGATCCCCCCAGAGATGTTCCACCACCTGGTGGCCTCCAATGCCATGATCTGCAACGGCGTCAACCCAGGCACTGTCTCCACCATCAAGGCTGACATTCCTGGCCACCTCATCGCCTCCGTGTTCCTGGGTGGCAAAATGCTCGAAAAGCGCATTGTCGACCTACCCAAGTGGCTCCAAGAGACCCTTGATCGCAAGGGCCCTGAAGGGTGGTGCAAAGTACTGTGCCCACCTGCCGCACCAATGCCCACAGTGCCCGCAAGCCTCTCCCCCACCCCTAAAATTCCTATGACCTACCAGGGGCCCACCATCCTGGTCATCCAGGTGAGGGACACATCAGCATGTGCCAAGTTATTGACAAGGGAGCTCTACATCAAGAGCGATGTTGCTGCCTTCAGCATCATCGCCCCAGAGACGACCCAGAACTTGTGGGTCGCCAGCATCCTTGAATGCTCCAACGACGGCGACTCCACCATCGTGGCTGAGCAGCTCCGCCTCCAGGCTATCACCTACATGGTCACCAACGCTATGTTTGCTGTCACCATCCAGTGCACTCTCCCTCCCAGCATCTCGCTGAAGGCGACCCTCTTTGCACTCGCCCTGTCTGCCGACCCCATCTGGAACGCCCAGATGGGCGCCTTCGTTCTATATGTAAAACCGTCCACCATTAACATTGTCCACTGGCAGGGGATCACTGACTTGGTCAGCAGGCAGACGTTCCGAAGCGCGTACTACGAATACAAGCCCCACAGCCACAAGCACCTCTTCAATGAGAACTGATGTGTCCTGTGCAAGCACAACACCCACTTTATGGTTGCCTGCCCATGCCCCCACACCCTCCTGTACTGGGGCTCCAAGCACCAGGTCAAAGACACTACAGATGGCCTGCTCGCGCACGGACACGGCGGCTGCAGGGTACCCAGTGGCCATGGCGGTTACAGAGGACGCGGTGGATGCGGTCATGGCAACGGCTCAAAAGCGGGGAGCCCAAAGAGGCTCCCATATGCACTTTTACTTTTACTTTTCATTCCTGCGATTGATGCACCCCACTCTTGATTAAAAAGACTACTACGTACATATCCGTTCGCACGCGATAGTCGAAGTAGTAGAAAATGGGATACATTTTCTTACACTGGCCACCATGAACGAAGGAACACAATGCCTGAGGGCACAGCAGGAGATAGGATAACACAAATCAGTAAGCTACCCAAGACCCTTGGGGAATTGAGGGGGTAATGTCACCAGAAAGAAAGCAAAACAGGCAACCTCTGGCGCACATGCTCGCGAGCATGGTAGGAGGTAGGTTTCGTTCCAAAAATGAACGAAAACGACGAAATGACCACGATTAGCCTGAGTCCCACCATGGGTAGGTCTCCACGATCTCTCCCAGAAATAAAAAAGAAAAAGGGCGCCCAGTCCTGGGACTAGAAGAAGTCGCACAAGAAATATGTGCAGCCCTATCCCGCCACATTTACTGACCGCGTGCTCCACACACAGGACAGGAAACGGGGGAGGGTAATTGTGTAGCTCGTATAGAAATGATACCTTATGGTTGATCTATGTGTGCCACGCCGCAACAGCAGGGGTGCACTATGGTAACCCAGGTTCCACTGGCCAGCGGTCCTGACATGTGGCTGCATTGGCCCGCAGTGTGCCCAGAGCCATGCGGGCCAATCAATCTCAACCCCAACAAAACCGGTAAGGACTTCCTGCCCCACAGGCTTTGCGTGCCTGGGGCAGTTCCTTTTCGCAACAAATTTCTCCTCATTTTTCGCCTGCCTGGCAGAGGTTACTTACACGGACACATCAAACAGGGTACATAGCTTCTTAACAATGGAGGCTGGAGGGAGCGGAGGCTCCGCCCACCGGCCACCACCTTCCCAATGATAGCCTCCTGGATGGAGTGGACAATGTGCAAGGATGCTCGGAGACGAGTCGGACTGGCACCGCCCCCCAACAGGGAAGAGCCCAAGTCAGACTCGTTGATGATGAGCGGCCGAATACATTACCTGCAGATGCCTATGGCATGCAGGAGGGCACACTTGAGTGCACCCATGCACAGAATGCACAGAGGCTAGAACAGCCTGAGGCTGAGAATGGTCCGGACCTGACTGCAACGTCGGGCCAAACGCAGAATGTGTCAAGGCCTGTAATGGCCTGGGATGACCGAAACCCCTTCCTGTCGCCTATGAGAAACATAGACGAGCCAGAACCGGGTACAACCGACAATACGTCACGAGATGAGCATATTGACGAGCCGTGTGAAAACTCGCCAGCAATTGAAACAGAAGAGGAAATGAATGCACGATTTTCACGAGAATGGGAAGAGGCGATGGAGGCGGCAGCTTCCTCAATATGAGGGGGCAAGGGCACACCAATCCGACACATGACAACAACAAAATGTATCACGTCTGGCAAGATATGTGTGAAACGAAAACAGCTGTAACATGCTTGACAGCACCACACTTCAACGGCAAACAGAAAGAGGACTTCGATAGGCTATTTGGATGCACCCTGAGACTTGAGTTTTCACAACACCCCAACACCGTGAATGGGAGTAGCGGTCCTGCTGAACAAGAACTTAGTAAAGACCACAGGAATAATCACTAGAGAAGTCATACCTGGCAGAGCAATGCTAGTAGAAATGAGAAATGTCGACGACTCACCACTATCCATTCTCATAGTCTACGCACCGAATGCGCCTGGTGAAAATGCGACATTCTAACGAACCATCCAGCAATGGTTTTTGGATAACGACCGAGTCCAACACCCGCATGTAGTGGAAGGCGACTTCAATATGGTCGAGAGCCCCCTCGACCGGCTGCCCGCAAGAGCAGACGCCAACAGGCCGGTAGAAGCCATGGATGACCTAAAGAACTATCTGGGATTAATTGACAGGCGGAGAGAGACCTACCCGATAATGCGAACATATACATACCACCAATCAGTGGTGCAAGGAGGCTCGCAGTCAAGGATAGACTGTATCCTAGTCAAAAGAGATATTTATGAACACACCTTCGAATGGGACATCCGCGCCATGGGGATTGCAACAGACCACAGAATGGTCTCAATGCATATCACAACAGTGGAGGCCCCAAAAATTGGACATGGCTGTTGGGTGTGGCCCACGCACCTCATGAAAGACAAAGTGCTGAAAGACTTCATGCACGACAGGGGCCTAATCTTGCAGGCGGAGCTTGATGAGATGGAAGCCAGGATATTCCGCGGAAATGTCCGGGGTGATAATACGAATGCGCAGACCCTCTGGATGGGCTACATGATCACCATAGGTGATAAAGCTCGGGAGCGAGCCAAGATTATAGTGCCCAAAATTACGAAAGAGATCGCAGTGCTTGAGCTTCGGCTAAAGGACGTCAACAATGCCGAGAATGACCCAAATGACGACAAAGTGGCAAGAACTGAGGCAGCAGAGGTTGATGCCTGTCCAGCGCACTGATAATAGAAGAGCTGGCGAAGCTTCAGCTAAAAAGACGCAAGGCGGCGTGCCTCGGGGCACAGGTCCGAAACAGGCTGGAAGGGGAAATCATTGGCTGATATTGGTCCATGGTTAACAGCCCAAGAAACCGAGGGACATTATCCAAAGACTAAAAAAGGACACAGGCCCAGAAGAGCCGATTGAGTATGAGACGAGCTCGAAGCGCATGGCCACAATGGCACGCGACTACCACAGCAAAATTCAGTCAGAGCGAACGGACACGCCATCCGAGGTGCGAAACCAAGAAATTGAGACAGTTCTTGCACACACCGCAACAAAGACGACTGCAGTGCAAAATGAGATCCTACGGGCTCGCCTAACCATTGAAGATGTAAGGAAAGCACTTAAAATGTCGTCAAATAACAAAGCCCCTGGACTAGATGGCATCATGTACGAAATTTGGAAGACACTGGATGCACGCTGCCAGACGGCAAAGTCCCTGGAAAAATCAGCCTTCGATATTGTAGGCACCCTACTACGGGTATTAACCGTTCTGTAACGAGATGCTCCTCGTTCGTTGGGGCATGTTGTGGTTTTTACCCCATATGCAATTATCTCCATCTCTATTTCTCTTCTCTTGGAGCCCCTGTCTCGCTCAGGGTTATTTTGATTTCCGATGCCCCATTTATGCAAAACATCTGACCTTCCCGGATTTCGCAGCTGGCCTGCCGCAGTATGGTTTGTAACAGACACAGTCCGTCGCAGCCATTCCGCAGAAAAACACAGTTCCTTGCAGCAACAACATACTACGCCGCAGAGAATTCTTCCAAAAATTCCCCACACATAAAGGGGAACAATTCCTCTGCTTTCAGGGAAGTGCTCCTCATCTGCTTTCTTCAACATCAAGCCATTCAAACTATTCTGGGACTTCTCGAGCTCCTGCAACAATGATATCGATGCTCTGGCTCGATTTTAATCTGATCTGTCTCTGTGGGAACATGCTGTTTTGTTACCTCTGCCTACGTCTTTCTGGCAATGCCCGTCAAATTGCGAGTGAAACATCAAGGTCTTTATGTAAGCTGTCTCGCATGACCGTGGCACTGTGGGCACCTCGGACTGGGAATATTTACAGTTGGATGTTCAGAGGCCTATGTGGATAATTGAATATATTTTATCACCCTTCAAGTCTCTCGGATCTCGAAAAGCTTTTCAATATGTTACTCTTATGAATGGCCCTTGCAACTGAGTAGCTCATTCGCTGAGATAGTCTCGGAGTCTGCCACAGTTGCGGACATACCACCCTCATTTTATTTTGTTCCTGATTTTTTCTCTCTGTTACCCTCAGTCAGACACCGCCGGAGCAAAGCAAAGGCAGATCTTGTACAATGACATAGACATTCATGGCATGATGACGGGCACCGGGTTCTCCGAGAGCTGGATGTGCCCTCTGTATAAAAAGAACGAAAAGCTGAAATAGCAAACCACCGCCCGATATCGCTGCTAAACACTCATTTTAAAATATTCACGAAAGCCCTCACAATTAAACTGGCCATGATCGCGCCGGACCTGATACACCCTAACCAAGCAGGATTCGTGCCAAGACAACAGATCCAAGACCAGATCTGGCTGACCAAAAGAGTAATTGAGCTTGCCGAAGCAACCGAACGAAATGGGGTAATAGTAGCCCTCGACCAAAAAAAAAGCCTATGACAAAATTGAACATGACTATCTATGGCGAGCGCTAGCGAGCTATGGCATACCCGAGGAATTCATTAAAACAATCAGATCACTATACAGTGATGCATACACGTATGGCATGGTAAATGGTGAAAGGAGTGAACATCCCTTCAAAGTAACCAGGGGGTTTGCCAAGGTGACCCCCTATTGTGCCTCCTCTTTGACCTTGCAATAGAGCCAACTGGCAGAGTCAGTACGACAGTCAGACCTAAAAGGCTTTAGAATAAAAGGGAAACAGGAAAAATTCATTGCCACTCTGTTCGTAGACGACACTATGGTATACCTCGATGCAGACGATGACTTTGGTGCACTTCTGGAAATCCTAGATGAATGGCGTATTGCGGCTGGTGCGAAATTCAACATAAGACTGAAATGATCCCTATCGGAATGATAGCTCACAGGGATAGGGTCAGGGTGAACCGCTTTGTCAATGGAATAGACGGTACAATGATCCCGGACCACATCAAGATCGCAAAAGATGGAGAACCCATCAGAAAATTGGGGGCCTGGGTCGGCTACAACATCGTACAAATTGATACATGGGCACGCACGCTAGAAGAATTTGACGAAGCACTGGAACGCTGGGAACTAGGGAAGCCATCGATGGAATGCAGACAACTCATGGTAATGATGGTGGTCGGAGGTATGACACAGTACCTGGCCACAGTACAAGGTATGCCTGAATCAATAGAACAGAAACTGGCAAAAAGGATATGCAACTTCTTATGGGCCGAGGAGACGAATGTCACGGTGAATAAGAGATGGTATATGCCCCACAAGAAATGGGAGGTAAGAACCTCCAGGACATTGTCAGCCGCAACGAAGCAATGGCCGTTACATGGCTCAAACTTACCTCAGCTTCGGGCCAGACTGGCCGCTGTGGTGCTTCGCAACAGATGAACTACTAGCCCACAAAGCAAAGCTGGGCGAGGAAGTTGACATAGGGCTGAGACTGAATGCCTACTCCAATCATGGTGCCCCAAGATACAGGAAGATGTGATAGGACGTGACCTGGCCGAAATGATGAAGGTCGGGAGAACACATGGGGTAGAGCTCGAAGCAATTGCAGTTTCACATGACATACAGAACAGTATGCCAATATGGTACCTGTACATGGAAGATGTAGAAGTAAATGACTGCCTACAAAGAAGCCACCAGGTGAAGGCAGTCCGCGACGCCATACTCTTGGGTAAGAAAATTGATGCGCCACGTCACCAGCCAATTAGAGCTCCAATCATTTAGTTTTCGTGTAGTGATCCGGTTAAACTACACGAAAATGGTTAATAAAGGTTTAAAAACCATTTAAAACTATTTATACATGGTATTTTTGGTGCAGCTACAAACACCAATCGAACCAGTCAACTACTACCACCTGCCGCAGTCCAACGATGTGCGTTTCAGGAACCCAGTCTTAATGGTAGGGCAATATGTGGTGGTGTTGGGATTGCCCGTCGTTAGCAAGCAAGTAAAGATCTGATCCGCCTCGCTCTCGGACACGACGCTCAAGTCGTGTCCTTGCTTACTTTCATCCTTTCACTCTTTATCCCTCGCGTTCTTTCATCGTTTCTTTCATTGCTTACCTCTTTGTTTCTCTTACTACAGTATATATAGAGCCTGCGAGTCGCAGTGTAGACTCATCCGCGTCTCACTGCGCTCGCAGTTATCTCCTAGATCGTTGTCGTCGCATATGATAATTTGACTCTTTCCTCCTCCCCCGCTCGCAGTCGTTCGACTCCGAGCTGCGTCCTGCCTCACGGCTAACCTAAGACCTCGTAACGCCAACGGTCGCTTCGACGCGACAGCCGTACCTCCAGCGCTCTCTCCGGGACCACCTTTACACACAGCACGCCGCGCTGCCATCCACGCGCAACCTCGTCCCGCAGCACAAGTTGCACGTTCCCCGTCCCCGGCACTGACCGCACGTTCCCCATCTCCGGCACCGACCACGCGTCCCGCATCCCCCGACGTCGCTCCCGTAACTTACCTCACACCCATTATGGCTGGAGACGCTGGCCCCAGCAACCCCCAGCGACATTCTCGCTGGAGCAACAGGTGCGGAACATTAACTCGCAAATGGCATTACTGCAAGGACAACTGAGCTCGTTGTCAATGCCTGACCCTGCGACCATCGTCCAGGCAGTCCTCGCAGCCCTCGAGAAGGCCCAGCAGCCGCCGCCTCCCGCTACCCAGGGCCTAAACCCGCCTCCAGCGCAGCCCGGGATGCCGCTTCAGCCCAACGGTGCACCGGTCCTCATAATGCCGCAGGCTTTCACGCCGCCCATCGCACCCCTCAACTCAGCCGCAGGTGCGTCACCCTCCCTTCGCACCCTCTTCCCCGATATCGAGCCGGCATGCATTACCTCCGTTATCACCCACGAACTTCGGGCTGCGGACCTTTACAAGCTGGACCCTCGTCTCAGGGACTCGGAACCCATGTACAGCCTCAGCGCGTCGGGCACGCTTGAGCTGAATGTGTCCAAGCACAGGGCCTACAAGACCCTGAACTCCATCCTGTTGCCGCTTAACACTTACTTCGGTATCTTGACCGCCCACACCAATGGCGCTCTCGCGGCCTACTTCCACCGGCACACGGCACACCTCGTAACCCTCACGTCCGAGTACGAGTGGGCTGCTGTTCTCGAGTACCACATGCTCTTCTTCAATCGACGAAGGGGAGACATGCTCGAGGGCTCTTACCAGACTTGGGGCTCCCCGGACCTCGAGCTCCTCGCACTCAGTGTCTACCCCCACCGCAAACAGATACAGCCCAGCATCTCCTCGAAGCCGCAGGGGAAACGCACCGCCAGCAGAGCCACAGATGACGTCTGCCACAATTTCAATCTTGGGAAGTGCGAAAGCCCATGCAATTGGAAGCGGCTGCATCGCTGCTCCTCCCCAGGGTGCGGGAAGGACCACCCGGTGGCGCAACACCTCAAATAGGGGCCCGGCCGGACGAGTAGCTCGTCTTCGTCAACACTGCTATCTCGTCACGGCCTGCCCGCGGACGAACCCGTCACCGGCACTATCGCAACAGCCCTTCCCCCTCTCCCACATGCCGACTCTTTCCCCGAGCTCGCGCTTCCTCCCGTCCGCCCTAATACCGACACACGGATCAACGCCGTCCCTGTCGACGCTCCCTTAATCCCGACTGTGTCCTCCGTTCTAAACAAGGATGCATGGACTTTCTACCTACGTGACTATCCCGACAGAAACTTTGTATCCTCATTAATCAATATAATTTGGCATGGTGCAAATCTGGGATTCACGGGTGATAAGACCTCCTCGCAAGCCTGCACGAACTTGAAATCCGCTTTCGATTCGCCTGCAGCAACAGATGCTCTGTCCGCAGACATTGCCGCACAATGCCAACAGGCGCACTGCCGGCCCCTTCCTTGAGCCCCCATTCGAGAATTTCCGCTGCTCCCCGCTTGGGGCTGGCACGCGTAAACACTCCTCGAAGGTGCACCGCATCCACCACCTCTCGTGGCCGCGCGACGGGTCTGTCAACGACGGCATCCCCGATTCGGAGGCGTCAATTCGGTACGACATGATCGACCGCGCAATCATCGACATCATCGCCGCCGGCCGTGGTTCTCACCTCGTCAAGCTTGACCTCGAATCTGCCTTCAGGCACATCCCAGTCCGCCGCACGGACTGGCACCTGCTCGGTTTCACCTGGGAACAGATGTTTTACTACGACGTCGTTCTCGGCTTCGGGTGCCGTTCCGCCCTGTATATCTTCAACCTTTTCGCGGAAGCTCTGCATTGGATTTTGGAACGCCATCTCCCTGCGCTCATACGTCATTATCTCGATGACTTCCTGAAGATATTCGCGCCCGACGTACCCCTTGTCAAGGTCCAACAGGCCCTCGAGTGGCTTTGGCTCTCGGCAATCAGCTGGGCCTCCATTTCCAGCCGCTCAATATCTTCGGTCCTGCAACGGAGTTCGAGTTCCTGGGCATTGAACTCGACACCGCGCAGATGGAGGCTCGAATCCCTGCCGAAAAACTCGCTTACCTCAAGGAGCTCCTTTCCTTGGGTCGCACTGCACACACGCGCAGCTCCGGGACATCCAGGAGCTCACTGGATTCCTACAGTTCGCGTTGCAGGTCATTCCTACTTCGACGCCTTCCTCAGAGGCCTCTACGACTTCCAATCGGAGTTCCGCACTCCCTTCACTCGACGGAGGGTCTCAAAGGGTGCGCGGCGCGACATCGCGTGGTGGTCCGCATTCGCGCTGGAGTGGAACGGCATCCGTTTCATTTCTCCGCAGCGCACCACGGTGCACATCTACACAGACGCCAGCGGCACGAAGGGGCTTGGGGGCCACTTTGAGTCATCCTGGTTTGCAGTCCGCTGTCCCCGCCGTCACCGCGCCCACCACAATCCAGGTCAAAGAAATGCTGGCTGTCGTCCATGCCATCCTTTGCTGGGGCGAGCGCCTCTCGGGCATGCACGTCGTCTTCCACGTCGACAACGAGGCCGTTCACAACGGCATTACCAACCTTTCCATCAGGTCTACGCCTACGATGGAACTCCTCCGCCAGTTTTAGCCCTTGCATGCCGGCTCAACTTCACTTTTCTTCTGTTTGGTTATCCTCTGAAGAAAACGCGATCGCTGATGCTGCTTCTCGTTTTTCTTTCACACGCATGTTCGATCTTGCGCCTTACCTCGACCGACAGTCGTCCTCCAAACACCTCCGGATTGGTGGTACGAACAGCACCCCATGTGGCCCAAGACCGTCTCATTTTATCTTTGGCAGGGCTCGCGCGACCACTCGCCGCACCTATTCCACCGGCCAGCGAGCTTCATTGACTTCACCAGCTCACAGCTTATACAACCCCGACGGCGCCATTCTCCCTGCCATGCAGCCCGCCATCATGTCTTGGATCGCCAGCCTCGGCGGCAAAGTTAACCCAAAACTATTAAAGCATACCTCTCCGCTGTTCGTTCCCTCCATGTCGACGCTGATCTCCCCTTCTCCATTTGCGAGTCGCCGATCGTCCAACGCCTCATTCGTGGCATCAAATGTTTCCACGGCGAGAAGGACCGAAAGCCTGTCCAGCCCATCACCCGCTCCATCCTCCTTGCCATCCTTGCACAGCTCCGGCTGGGGATTATCCCCGGATCACCACCCTTTATGCCGTGTTCTGCCTTGCGTACACCGTCCTCTTCGATCCGGGGAGATCACTGTTGGCTCAGGAAAAGACTCCAGCCTTGACCTCACGCGCGCCGCTGTGCAGTTCTTCCCCGATTTCGACAACTGCACCCACATCACCCTCACCCTCCCCGGCTCCAAGAACACCCGTTCCACAAGGGAATTACCATCACCATGGCCGCCGCACCCGGGCAAGTGTCATGCCCCATCACCGCTGTCAAACACCTCTTTGCCGAGCTCCCACGAGCTGGCAGTGCTCCCCTCTTCGAGGGCACCGATGGCAAACCTCTCCACTACAAGGCCTTCGTCGGGGGTCTCAGAGCCGCCCTTGAGGCTGCCGGGCTCAATCCCACTGGTTTCGCCGGCCACAGCTTCCGCCGTGGCGCCGCTTCCGAGGCCGCTGCTGCAGGCTACAGCGACTACGAAATCCAGCTCCTCGGCCGCTGGCGCAGTGACTCCTACAAGCTTTACATTGAAAACCCCATCTCCAGAATCCTCTATCTTCCACAACAACTCCACATGGCTCATCCCCACTCCCTCCCTTTTGAGCCTCCGGCCCTTCGCAACTTCGCCCCTTGGCTTGAGTCTGATCCATGATCAGCTCGAGAGTTTTTCGGACCCAATTAACATTGTTCCCAAACACTCGCCCTCTTCTCCTCTCCTCTCCAGTCTCGCGACGAAGGCTAATGGTAGGGCAATATGTGGTGGTGTTGGGATTGCCCGTCGTTAGCAAGCAAGTAAAGATCTGATCCGCCTCGCTCTCGGACACGACGCTCAAGTCGTGTCCTCCTTACTTTCATCCTTTCACTCTTTATCCCTCGCGTTCTTTCATCGTTCTTTCATTGCTTACCTCTTTGTTTCTCTTACTACAGTATATATAGAGCCTGCGAGTCGCAGTGTAGACTCATTCACGTCTCACTGCGCTCGCAGGTAAGTCTCGATTCCC
Source organism: Mycena rosella (assembly GCA_029378255.1). Taxonomy (NCBI): domain Eukaryota; kingdom Fungi; phylum Basidiomycota; class Agaricomycetes; order Agaricales; family Mycenaceae; genus Mycena; species Mycena rosella. The sequence goes on along the minus strand of JARKIE010000157.1, from coordinate 36,293 downwards.
TTCCTCCTCACTCCGCGTCTCACTGCGCTCGCAGTTATCTCCTAGATTGTTGTCGTCGCATACAATAATTTGACCCCACCCTCCATCCCTATTCCATCTTTATTCCATTCTACATTTATCTACTCTCTCCATTACATGTCCCTCGTAGCTAGCTTGAGTCTGATCCATGATCAGCTGAGAGTTTTCGGACCCAATTAACATTGTTCCCAAACACTCGCCCTCTCTCCTCTCCTCTCCAGTCTTGTGATGTGCGTTTCAGGAACCCAGTCTTAATCCACATTTTGGTGAGCATCACCTCCATTATGGTCCTTGGCTTTGAAGGATCCGTGAGTGTCCTGGCACAAGTGGCATTATTTTCGACGGAGACGCTGGTGCAAAGGATCACCAGAAAATCACATGCCATCTTCGAAACAATGGGGAACTTGTGTTCATGCTCCTGGAAATAGATGTCAGTAGTTGAATTTTCACAATGGTCTTCTTACCGTTCACCACAGCAATGGCGTGTTCGGTCGCCACGCCAAGTTCTAAATGTGTCCCAAAAGTGTTTGAGATCCCCCAGCAGGTCACATCAACCTCTCAAAATGTGCCATATACACGTTGTCCAGAAACGAGTTCATGTGGCAAGCTTGTAGTGCCGAGTTACCCGCTTGGGCCGGCTTGACTTCTCTCAGAAATAAAACTGTTTAAACCATTTAAACAGTTTGTTTTTCGTGTAGCCTGGCCTCAAATAAAACGAAAACGAAAACGGTTATAACCATGTAAAACCATTTATACACGAAAACAGTTGGAGCCCTATAGCCAATACGGGATGTCACTGTGCTACGTGCCGAATGACAAGAATACTAACGAAATGTAAGCACTCACACACATGCTTCATGAAACGCGCAGCCTGCTGGATGTCCTGGAAACAAAATGGGACCCACATAAAACACAACCAGAGGACTATGAGGAGCCAGACGCACATGAGAATGGAAGCGATGCCGTGGTCTTCGACCCAAGAGTCACAACACATGGTACGATGGCAGACGTGTTCCGAATCTTCACCCGAGGTGAGATGCCGAACCTCCACGAGGCCGCACTAAACACGAAACACAATGCAGACCCCGCTGCGGCCACAATTATTGCGTACACTGACGGTTCCGCCACGAATAGCGGTGGCGCTAATGCGAGAGCCTGAGCCAGGGTATAGTTCAGTGACGGGGACCCAGGAAACAAGGCACTATGGATACCCACAAAATTTGAAGCCCTCAAATAATGTTGGAGAGCCAGTTGTAATCAAGGAAGTGGTAGAAAAGGCGCACGAGACATACCGCTGGAAATAAGGAGCGACTCTTGCATTTCGTTAGAAGGCCTAACAAAGAACCTGCAGAAATGGGAAGACAAAGGCTTCATGAGGACCGCAAACGGTAACCTGTTTAAAGCCACAGTCTCGAAGATACGGAAGCATAAAGCGAGAGCCATTCTCACCTGGGTCAAGGGTCACGACGGCTGCAAGGGAAATAAAGCAGCGGAAGGAGAACAAAAAGACGTACCAGATGCAGTGAAGACAACCCCTGACTCAATTCCGGCACTCCCGGGCGCGAAACTGAGCACAATAACCCAGTCAATGGCCTAAAAAATCATAAGGAAAAGAAATATGGAAGAAAAAGGTATAAGGAACTGCCCAACAGAAAGCAACAAAAAGGAACATGGCCCTAGCACAAGGTGCGGTAGCCGACCCCCTCGGACAACCTTCCAGGTGAAGGGATTGTATGGAAATCAACAAAGCATAAGGATATCTCGAGGAGTATCTGTTTCTTCCGGTGGATGATGCTACATGGTGGTTACAAAATAGGAGACACTGGGAAAGATACCAGGGCACGAGTTCAAAGGAACGTGCCCTAAATGCGATGTGGTCGAGAGCATGGAGCACATAATGGGAGAATATGATGCCCAGGCCAGAAAGAAGTCTGGGAGCTCGCGAGCGAGCTATGGCAACTCAAGACAGGGGCCGCGCTGCCCAAGCCAACCACCGACAAAGAGGAATTAAAAATCTCTCGTACTCAAGACGTGGCGAAAAGTGCTGAAAGACGAGCATAAACTCCCAAAAAATTGGATCTGGGAGACCGAGGTTTTAGTGGGTGTCGGCTGAGTCGGTAATGATGGGGGCCATCAGGCCCCTTGAACTGAGAATGATGCTGTAGCCCCACACACCACACCGCACCTATGTTGGGTGTGAGTGCGAAGGCATATTTCCTCGGTGGTAGAATTTTTTCTGGCCGGGTGTTCAAAGTCCGAGGCCTCAAACCAGCGGGTTAATGAGAGGACGATTTTATCGGCCCGAAGGTGTTTGGAAACGCTCCGGCGCTATACGCACTGAAGGGGAATGAGAATGTGTGATATCAGGACCATTATCTTTCAAAACACTCCACAAAAAAAAAAAAAAAAGACAAGTCATATTTTCGAGACACGTGCTGTGATGCCTTGACGACCGTTGGCGCGGCGATCTTCGGACCCACGCGGTTGACACATTAGACCTTAGGGCCGGCTCCATAAAGCCTTGGGGCGATGGCAAGAAAAAAATCTGCAAGTCTAAGTCCAATTAGTAACCTGGTCTCCTGGAGTTCATCTGTAGACACAGAGACAAATTTGCCAGCACCTGAGCAATTCTGCTTATGTAATTCTTGGCCAATAGTTCAGATTTTCACTTATCCAACTCTTAACCACAGGGCAGGCCTGGTACAAAGTTCAACATAATGAGGGAAATTGCATTCGAGGTTTCTAAAATGGTGCAACCTCTTGTCACAATTTATATATTTTACGAACAGCTTCCACACATTTTCACGAAATTCACTGAAAGTTGCAAAATTTCAACCCTCAGGAAAAAATTGCTGGAAAAATTGCATAAATTGCTAGGGAGGTTTTCCCTGATAAGTTGGCTTCCTAAGATTTGTGTTTCAGGCCTCTGGAAGTAGACCGGTAACCAATCTGTCTATGGAGCAAGCTGGCGATAGACAGACCGGTCGATCTGAGTTTAAATTCAGATGACGCGTGCCGCCACCAAAGTTGAACGCTCAAAAGTCACGTTTTGATGCCCCATCAGCGATTTTTGGGTGGTGAAGGGGCATCAAACGTGACTTTTTGACAAAATGTGGCGGTGCCGCCGCTCGTCATCTAAATTCAAACTCAGATCGACCGGTCTACTCTGGAAGTGTTGAATGAGCCTGGCCCAAATTGAAACTCCGAAGTTTACGTAATAAGGTCGACCTCCAATACATCAGCATGTGGTTAACTACAGACTACATCCTTGTCTTGTTTGGCCACAACCGCCCTCACTCCATCTCCACCAATTCTCCGGCTTTTGGGGACTTCTTGAGCTTGTTCTATTCGCGCAACTCTGGCCTTCAATCCCTGATGGTAGCCTGTCTGAATTCCTGTCATGGACTCTCGCTATGAGCTGACCTTGACTTCACTTCACTTCATTTCGGAGTGGCTCAGGCTGGTTACGGAAATTGGTGCTTCATCAATTTAGTATTCATTAAGCCGATCGCTGAAAGTAACCCAGGAAAGCCATACTGAAGCTGAACAACCATTTCAAGCAGAGAATTGAGCCTTCTTTCTTGGGACTAGAAGTTGCTCGGGACCGATTTTTCAAGTGGACAATGGCGCAGAAGGGACCTTTGAGGAACATGGCCGTCGTCTCCAGAACGCTGTCACCGCGCGTGACACGCTGAGATCGGCGATCATTTCCTTTCGATCCGTTGGAAAGTCCGGGACTGGGAACGAACATCGAACTACCGAACAAGAGTGAGTTTCCGCACACTCATGCCGAGTGTAGTAAAATACACTCGGTATAGTGAGTCTCAAGGAATTTCTTGAGCGAGACCAATTTGAACCATGGGACATCGAAATCAGCCATCATCAATACGCCAATCATCTCGGATCAACTTCCTCTTTGCTTCCGCTCCCCCATCTCGAAAACCTTCGAGCACGAGTCGAACCAGCTGAGGGACATTGCACATAAATCGGACTCAGCACAACGCGGTGCGTTCAATTATACTTTAGACCGTCTCTCGAACACACTTATTGGGGGCCTCCTCCGAGTCGACCGGAGCAATGTCTTTCTCGACTCGGGGGATCGCGTTTAGGGTACTACTTTCCCTAGATGGCACATCGGATCTGGCGACTCGAGCAGTGGGCCATATCCGACATCCAACTTACATATAGCCAAATCTTCGGGACCTTCCGCGTAAACCTCCCACCTGGAACACCCGCGCTCGTCGTGCGCAACGTTGACTCTAATGTCTACCGCCACTACTCGCGCGCAGACTTCCGGGGTAAGTTGAGCAGCACAGCCTTTGGCGACCGGACGGGTTCGAAGACCATCTGCACGGCGCCCAGCGAGGACTGATGGGGTGAGGCGGTACATAGTTCTGGATGCTTCCGATCGCACTGGAGGGTGAGCTTACATCTTGAATCAGCGTACCCTTACTCACCCGCTCTGCTCGCAGCCGGATTCAGTGTCTTCACGAAGAAGGCTATGCAAGGCCACTATCTCAGAGCGCCATGCAAGCCCATAATAGAGGTGATTGCGCTCCGTAATTCATGCCCTTTCTAGTTGACAAGATATCATAGGAGTGCTCAAATAGGAGATGCACAAGACTCCGGATTCTGTTGTTGCACATTGCGGCCCTTTACGACTTCAAGACCCACATCATCAAAGACATCGTGCGTTCCAGGGCAGAAGCTCTTCGATCTCAACATGCATAACATCGCCTCGCGATCGCGTGCCTGGACACAGACGGCCCTCCAGATTTGCTCGATCCAAGCAGAATGTTAGCCATTTCGACCTGGAAAACAAGCACCAGATCGATGCGGAGCCACTGTTCATGTGGTACGTGGCATTGTGGGAGATGGCGCAAAGCGACGAGCTCATGTGCGTTTGCCCCAGCTCATCTTATACAAGACCGATGAGAAACAGTCGGTGTCGAAGACATACGGAGATTTTCAAAATGAATGGATTTACGTACTAGCGAATCCTCTCAACCAGTCACGTCTTAGGTGCGGACGACGAAAAGCCCACAACAGGGATCCTAAATTGCAATCTGCTAGGGTTCTGTTGTATTAAATTTACCTTTAAAACAGTTTGATCCTCGGTTTTTGCGCCCCGAACTAAGATTGACTTGTGTGTGGATGGGCTAATATATCCCTCAGCAGTACACCTTATCCAACGCTCGGCTTATTGTTTGGTTCGGCTCCCAAGAATTGGCTGTTGGTGAAACAAGGGGAAATTTATCTCACTGTAAACACGGAAGGGTCCTACAAATAATTCTAGGCTAGTAATATTCCATATCCAACAGAGGGGGTTGTCATATATGGAATATTACTACGGTCAAAATCACTGGTTTACACGGTCCCTGTCAGATCCATAAGCCACACTAGTCGATCCAGATCTTGTTTACTCGGATACCACGACGCCCTCGATTTTTAGAATACAAAGAAATGTGTTCAAAATATAGGTAACACTCGCGATAGCGTCTGGTGACATCCTATTCAGGGTAATTTGAGTGGTCTCAGGCGAGTGTGCTGTTCACTCGGAGGAATGCGCCGCCCTTCTTCACAGGGATTTTGATTTATTACAGGTATTAGCGCAGTTCACATCGCACTTGGGTGACTTGGCGACGCTAGTTTAGCGTTACTACAATGACCCGTCGGTCGAGCTTCGCAGTTGAGGTTTTCTTTTGTAAATGAAAGGATTGGCTTTCGGTAGGGTGAAGATAGATTGTTGAGAAACTTAGAGTGAAAAGCGAGGGCAAGATACTAATTTAAAGATGTCTTATTGGTAAGGTACCACAGGCTTTTATATCTACTAAGAGAAATAATAATTATCCTCTTTATAAAATTACGCCTGTCTGTCGAGGGAAGAGTGCTATTATCCTGAGTTGATGGATTGATCGACAGCTGTCAGAGGCATTTTCCAGGATCGTCGCTTCTAACACGTAAAATTGGTGTAAATTGGTCGATAAAGGAAGCCGGGACGTTGGGCAGGCCGGGCCGGCCCTGACAGGCCGCATCAGGGCGCGCACGCCACCACGCCACCGGAAATTCCAGCAGCACATCATTTTCGGCATTGTGCCGATCGTGCCGTGCCATTAGGCCACCAAATGGGTGCGATGCGTCCTCTGGCGACGTAGACCGGTAACCGGTCTGTCTACGAGATCACAAGTGTCGGTAGACAGACCGGTCGATCTGAGTTTGAATTTAGATGACGAGCGGCGGCACCGCCACATTTTGTTAAAAAGTCACATTTGATGCCCTTCACCACCCAAAAATCGCTGATGGGGCATCAAAACGTGACTTTTGAGCGTTCAACTTTGGTGGCGGCGCACGTCATCTGAATTTAAACTCAGATCGACCGGTCGACAGCTAGACAGATCGGTTACCGGTCTACTGGCGACGCCTGTCGCTCCTTGAGGAGCGTGCTCGGCACGCGCGCTCGTCGCCACGGCTACGGCGGCCTTCCTACGTTCGGGCTCGTCTCTCTGATGTAGGAAAACCATCAAAAGGGAACAAGGTGAGCCTCCGCTTCGCTCCGGCATCGCGGGAGTGATCCGCGGACTAAATATAATACGTCCTCTTGTGACTCGCCATTCCACAATTGCTTTAGCGCGGACCGGAGTTTCAAGACGCAGTCAACTTCAAATCAGGGCAGTGCAACATCAGTTTCAATGCACAGTTCGAAGTGGTCCAGAAACTCGGCTGCATATGATCGCAGTTTGCTGCTACGCAGTACTTGAACTGCGCCTTTTGCGCGGCTTGATCTGCGCGGCAGCAAATCGCGCGGGAGATGAATTGTGCTTCGATCATTTCAGTTGAGAAACGAGGGACATGTGGATCAAAGTGCGCCGTGCAAGTTCAACTCAACGTCGATGACTTCTAGAAATATTTCTTGCACAGGACTAACTGCAACTTTAATATTCTGTTCCATAAAGCAGGAGCAGAGTCAATGATAAACCATAATATGGCGGAAAGTCCCCTATGTTGGTTACTACTAATCGAGAGAAGGGCCGGAGCAGTAATATGTAGTGAAGGAAGTTGAGGGATACCTAGCAGTGCAGTAAGGTAGAGCGATAGCAGTCAGCCATAAAGTACGAGGAGGAAATGAGCTACAGCAGAGGGGAGAATGTAAAACCGAGTCTGATTAATATTGCACACCATGGGAAGGCAATGAGAACGACTTCGTGGGCCTCAGACACGTTTGCGAGTATGAGGGGTGGCGATAGGACAGCGGCGCGAGCTGTGGCTGTAAGAGAGTGGGCGTGGGAACTGTTTCGGTGTTCTCGGGGATGTTGAGTTGGGTACATAGCGCCGCGTCGCGCGTCACTGGCGCAGTCCAATGGGGGTTCTGAGAAAGACGCCGATTGCAAAAGTCTTCGAGCATTTCGATTGGGAGGTTTCATGAGTCATCCAGCGTAGGGAAAGAAGGTTGCGGCAATGTGGATGTCGACGACTCGGATGTGCACGATGGCAGGAAGATGCGGGACATTTGGGGACGAAGTGTTGACGGGATGGAGATTTGATTTCCCGGAGGCGTAGTTTCAAGACTCCGCGCACGGAGCTGCGACAGCAGGGAAGCGAGCGCAGGAAGCGAATGAGAGTAATCGAAATGAACAGCGCTGCAATGAGTAACATTGCCATGAAATCCTGAATGCTTGAAAAATTCGCAATTGCCTAAGCTGAGGTGCCAGATGCCGCCTAGAAAACCAGTCCCGACAGAGATGTTCCACGCCGATGTGCCCAGAAACGAATTTGCGGCGATTCAGGAGAATATCGGGCAGGGGGATGGGGACGAGTAGGTTTCTTGGGGATTATTTGGAATGTTTGGTAGTTGCAAATTTGAGGTTGCCATGCATTTGCGAGCACGTCATGTGCGAATATTCTTGCAATTTTTGACCTTGGGAACGCAGAAAAGCCATGAGCTCCCAGAAATTTGAATGCGCATAGGTTGAAACAGGTTTGATAGAAGGTTCCAGGCGATGATGTATTGCAGTAAGATTGGTTATTTACACAAGTGGGAAGGCTCCCTTTATATACGTAGAAATACTCTAAATATAGCTATATGACTCGAGTGGAGTCGGGGAGCAATTACTCATGCCCGAGACTGCGGGGGAAGGCAGTGACTCCACGTCCGAGCCATGCCCGAGGCAAACGACAGCTGTTCAAATATCTCGGGGATCTCGGAGATGTTTGCTTAATCAGGCTGTACTGTGAACGAGAGTTCATGGAGGGTAATTAGCTCAAATGAGCCTGTATCCATCACAGTCTCTCAAATGAATTCCGCAGGTGCTTGTGGGAGAAGCTCGGTTCAAATGGAGCTTGGTGTTGAATTAGGCACAGCTTTGCAGTGAAGAGGTTTCAATAGTGTGAGAACCAGTGAGCGTCGAAGATGGCGCGAGAGGGGAGACGCAGAGATGGGATAACCTCCATGGGGATGAAACAAACATGTGCAAAGAATCGAGGACCATTTCGTTAAAGAACGGTTAATATAAATAAATAAATCATAATAATACTATTATAATAATAAAAGCAGAAAGACTGCAGATTTCAGGAATCAAACTTGCGACTTCCCCGTTACTTGTCCCGGCTTTAAGTCAGCGTTGTAACCAAGCGGCCGAGGGCATCCAGATTGGATGACTTCCCAATATGGATCCCATAGTCCATGGTACCGGAACCGTACGGCCAGCCGAGCGATGTCGCATCAAAAGGCGCCCCCACGTGCGCGGTGGCTGTGCTGATATCATGTCCCAAATCACTTTTATGCCTCGTCCACTTACCCTCGACGTCGAGCAGGGCGGCGGCGTCGAGTAGGGCAGCGTCAGCATCGGCGTCGTCCAAGGAGGGAGGCATCGGCATCGGCGTCGAGCAGGGCAGTGAGCAGGAGCAGATAGAGAGGGGTCCACTGCCACCCGGCCGCAAGGAGCGCTTCATGATGGTAGATCCCGCGGCACGAGCGGCAGATTGATGGGTTTGGATCAGCCGGGATGCCGAATAATGTGATCCGTGACTGGTGATGCGCCATCATCGACGGCCGCGGACGCATCACCGGTGGTTGGGCTGTGTTTGGCAGTTGTCGGGCGTGGCGGGATGGGTACGCGGTCCGACAGGGTTCTATTACAGTGTAATACGTAAGGGGCGCCAACGGGAGATGAAGTGCTTCCCGGTGATGCCATCAACTCAGGATAATAGCACTATGCACTCGCCTGTCTGTCTGTCTGAAGGTTCTTACACTCCGACACTTCTTTTGTTCACGGCTCGCTGATTCCTCAATGCGGCACGATGCCTAAATCGAAACACGCGTCGCCGCTCCCCACAATCGCCCTCCATCACTTCTCCGTCTGATATACTCGCAAGTGACCGCAGATTCCCTGATGAATGGCCGGCCACAGTGGCTTACCTGTGAATATCAACTCAGCTCGGCTCAACTAAGTGCGCGGTAAAGACTGATGTGTTAACCTTGAATATAGATTCAACTCCACTCAAGTGCTAAGTAAAAGAACGCGAACATTTCAAAACAAAACAGCTAATTGAAAATCCACTTCACAAAAGAGGATGGGAGGCCGTGAAGCGGCCGACCAGCCTCTTGTTACTACTTGAAATGAAAAATAAATAAGCGCAGGGGCTGAACTCCCAGAAGGCGATGCCTAGTCGCATTGCCATTACTGGCTACGGTAATGGTTGAACCTGTAATTCCCAACATAGGTCAAATTCAACGATCCTCGTAAAAACGAACGATCTGAGTCTCAGACTGCGTCGGAGCACTCGTGCTACCATATGGGAGCATACAGTATAGAACCGAATAATTATTTCGCCTCATTCTCGGCAAGCTCAGCATATCCAAAATCTTTGCAAGCAGTTTATACATAATCATATCAGCCTTACGTTAACTCTGCGATCTCTTTCACGACAATAATGCCCCTAAGACCACTGATCCGGATCCGCATCGGCAAATGTGGTTCCCATCCCAATCTGATCATACCACACCTGCCTGAACGGTTGGGTCCCCAGCATGCGCCCATCATCATGCCATCCGTTAGCATAAAGCCCAACGTGGAACTCGAACTCATCGGTCTGTGCGATGGTCGTGGCAATGTTGTCCTTCTCCAGCACCTTCACCCCGTCAAGCCAAAGCTTGTAGTACCCGGTGCCGTCATTCTGCCAGTTGGCCTGGATGACGACCTTGTGCCAAACGCCGGCAGAGACGGTGGCCAGGTTCTTGAACTCGGTCGTCACCTGGCTGCAGACGGAACCCGTTTTCACACGGCTGGCCAGCTGGTTACCGATGATCCACACCATACTGGAGGGCATCCAGTCGTCGCAGCCGGTATAGGTGAAATCAGCGATAAACTGAGCTAGATTATAGCTTTGGGCCGGCGAAAACTGCCAATCCTGCGACAGCCGGAAGGCGAAGCCGTAGAAGCCCTGCTCGCCGAGGTGGTACCCCTGGGTATGGTGGAACTCGGAGTGGTACCGGCCGGTGTAGGACGCGTCGTACGTCTGCGTCACCTTGATGGCGGTACCACCGGTGCCGTAGACGAGGTTGGTCACTTGTTGCACCGTGCCCTCGTGCTCTGTTAGAATAAAGTCCCAGCCTGCCGGGGTGGTACCCGTGTTAGCGAAGGTTTGCGTGGCCGATGCCGTGGCGGAGAGAGTGGCAAGGACGCCAATGAGGATGGGTGTCAGATGCATGATGAGGACTGGTTGGTTGGGGCTCTTCCCACACGAAGAAAAAAGTCAAAGATTGCTGCTGAGTGCAGGGGTTTAAATGAGCTGAGGGGAGAACATTAATACCTCTCATGTCCGAGTCTCGGAGCCACAGCCAACCAATTTAGAGCTCGCGCCAAGGTAGCACATGCTGCAGATATACCGAGCATTTGCTGAGTATTCAACACAAATTCAACATGTATATTGACATTGGGGTGGTCTCATGATCAGCGTGCTCCACGGCCAACAAGAAGTCCCGCATCACGCAAGGTTACAGTTGGTTGACAGTCATCTGGACTGGTAGTGGCGCAACTCGGCCCGGCCTGGCCGAGTCTGGTGCTCAGGAAACACGGAGTAGGATACCGGAATCTGGTGTGTCGAAGGAAGTAGCGAGTGTATTTGTGTATTTAAAGGAGTGACGGATCTACAGGCAGGCACATGCCATGTAGATGCATAACTACACCGGAAAGTTGCGCTTGCATGCATCCGAGATCTACTTGAAATGACATTGGTCTTAATTTCGCGCCCCCAAACCCACGCTTTTGAAATCAACCTCATCTCCGACGCCGTCGCACGGTGGTTGGGATCCCACCACCACGGCAGGTCGTCGGGTCGACCTTCTGACTCACGGAAGGTCTCCTTCAATCGTTCAAGCCGGCAATTAGCGCCCATTGCCCGTTTGAGCTGCCTTTAGCTCCAAGTGGGCACGCATCCTCGACCAATCCAATGCACGTCCGCTCTTATTGTACTCCGCTGTATACGCATTACACCCTCTTAGTTTCTCGTCCCGTAACCCGGACACCCATCCGTCTCTATTCTCGGTACATGCCGCTCGAAGTAGGACGTAGCATCCCACCTTGATTTAAATACAGCCGCTGCTATTTCACAAGGGAGGGGACACGAATGCAGACATCAATTTCCCATTGACACCGACTTCCCCGGGGACGGACGGGAGCCGCAATCGTCCCGTGGACGCACTCGGCGCTGTGCACCGCTGCCCCGGCTTCATCACGCGCTGCCCCGGCTTCATCACGCGCTGCCCCGGCTTCATCACGCGCACGTCCACATCCACCCCCGCACCACTCCGTCCAGCGCCAGCGCCTCGGAAATCATGTAAATGTCGGCATCAGCCTATGCGCCGCCTTGCGGCTGAACACGTCCTACTCCCTACACGCCTCGTAACGAGCCCCCTCATACCCCCGCCCACCCTCAGCGTGACCTAGAGCGCCCTCTCCATTCCCGCGCCACAGCCCACCTCCGGCTCGTGGTGCTCCATGCGAGCGCGTCCCGGGCAGCATGGACCACAATCTGCGGATAGCAGCTCCGTTGTTCCACCCTCGCCCCACTCGCGCATACACCCTTCTCTGCATTCTACCATCCCACCGCCCCCGGATGCGGAGTATGTTGCGAGCACGCCCGCCTCCGCGTCTAGGCAGTCAAGGAGGAGCTGCGCTTGTACGCGGGGCGGGAGGGCATTGGCACTTGATTGGCACCCGTCTTTGGAGGCATCCTACGTTGGGCGTGGACATGCGCCCAGAGCGCACGGTCTATCTCGTATCCATCCACAATCAACAGCCTTCCTCGTTCGCGCGCTGGTGCCGTACATGCGATTCATGCGCGCGATCCACGCTGATTCACGACTTGCATACGAGTCGCGTGACCGCGCTAACCCAATGCGGAGTCTTCCCTTATCTGATCTCTTTAACCGAACTCGGCGAACTCAGCTACATCGATGCGCTTCAGATGTCCGACTGGCTCGACGCGCGGCTGCCGTGGGTGGCACCCATGGCCACACGCGCACGCCGGCGCTCACCTGCGGGCTACGCGTGCTCGTGTACTTCAAGCTGGGGCGCAATTCGCACTCTGGGGCGTCTCTCCTCCTGTTATCCACATCCCTGATGCTTGCCAAGGCGTCTTCAGCCACACGGTGCCCAAGCTCAAGACGGACCTCATCGCCCTCATGGCTCCTCGTAGACAGCGCGGCCAACATGCTCGTCCCGGGCGTCAGCTAAGGAGCGCGTCATACGAGAAGCTCAAAAGCCTGACTAGAGCATCGCGGATGTGGAGAGCGCTATTGCGTTTAAAGGTGCGTTCTACTCTGCATTATTTCTGTGCCTTCGTTCTTGTCCTTCGTCCCTCGCGCATGTTTTCCTGCCCGCGCCGCCTTATCCGTGCCATTGTACCCCTCCTTCCTTCTTCCTCCATGCTTCTGCAGCGCGTGCGTACGCGTCCTGTTTTCCATACAGCGTCGAGGCTGTACGTGGCGCATCTCCTTGTACCCCGTCCGCCGTATCCCATGCTTCTTCCCCACAATCATTCTTCCTTCTCCCCATACCCTCTTCCTTCGTTCCCTCCGCCCACTCGCTGACGCTCGCTTCTAGATCCAAGACCTCTTGCGCCGCATGCGCCTCTCTTCGCTCTCCCTGCACGGCATCGAGCGTACGTTCACGGGCCCGGGTGCGCGAAAACGATGATTCCAGCGAAAGTGTGGGGAAACCTTGGTACTCGGTGTGTCGCTTCGTCGCAGCTGACTGACACGTCCAGATGCGTCCCTGTAAACCCCATGGCCGTCGAGCCCCTCGTCGTTTCCTACCTCTAGAGCTCGAGAGCGCATTTGCACAGCTCAGAGCATGTGCGTTTTCTCCGCTTGCGCGCTTATTCGTATTGCCTTTGTTGGGTGAAGAGGGAGCTGGGACGCGGGGGTCCGCGGCATGATCATCTCGGGCGCGGGCGCAGTTATATACAGTGTGGTGCAGCCGAAGAATTGCGTTGACGCGTCGCGGAGCGCGGGGAGACGACGGGCGACGCGGCGCGGACGAGGGGATGACGCGTACACGGACGTAGGAGGGCTGCCCGGCATTGCGAGGGCTGACGCGCAGGAGCGGGCGTCTTGTTCGGGCGGGGTTGCGTGGACGTGGATGGGTGTCGCAGGAGCCGGGTGACGCGAAGGAGCGAGGGAGGAGCCCGAGCTCGTGAAGAGTCGGGTGCCTCACGCCTGCTACCGTCCTCCTCGGCCTCGCGCGTGCGTTCATGATCATCCAGACTTTCCACACTCGCATCGTGCTCCTTACACAATTATCTTCCCTTGTCCATCTTGTACCTCCGACTACACTTACTAACTCATCCTTTTACAGGCTCGTCCCGTCCCAACCCCGCGACTGTGTGCGCGTTCGGGTGGGGGTGCGTGCGGCGCAGGGGCGGGGCTCGGCGTGCGTGGCGTTGGCTGATGGAACCCGAGAGGACGAGTGCGGAGACTGCGTGGGGTGCTTTGGTGCGCGGCGTAGGCGCGGCGGCAGACTCCTCCGAGTGGCGTGCCAAAATGGCTTGCGCCCCTTAGCGGAGTTTGAATTTGGTGAGGCGGGCGGGCGTGGCGTGGCTTGGGGCGTGGCATGACTTGTGGTCACCCACACCAAGCATTTCCACCACAGCTATTTCGTTTATAACATGTTCCTGGATGCTCCTCATTGTCTATGACCTTCTGGTCCTTACTTTCGTCTTCCATGCCGTGTGCTCCACCAACGTGCGAACAATATTCTCCTCTGCAACTTTTCAGGCTTGTCATTATTCCTGCAGTCTTGTACCCTTGGGCCCACGCCCGAAACAAGCCATTTGGCGCGGGCGCAAGCCACTTATGCAAGCCAGAAACGTTACTCTCGGCCCGGCGGCGCGTCTCCGTCTCAGTCCTTCGGGTGTTGACACCGGTCTCGGAGTGTCAGTGCGGGCGCGGTGTCGAACGGGTATTCAGGTGTAGCGTGTTTGCATCGAGTGGGAGAACCAGAGGTGCGGGACATCCTGTGTGCGGGAGATGCAATATGATGCTCGATGTGCCCGTCACTGAGACAATTCCACCGCGCGACTCGGCTCGCGCCCAAATACAGAAGGGTCTGGCGAAGTATCCGCTACATGTCAACGTGAATCGAAATTTTCCGTTGATACGTCGATTTCTCGCCGCTGTTTAGAGAGAGCAGCGCGACTCGGAGTGATGTAGCCTGAACCAAAATACACAATGAAGGTAGCTTCGTGTTACGAATGGAACAAAAGACAGTCAATACTCCGACAAAAACTCTGCGACGACCGGCTCTATGAAATTATCTGAGAAGGGGATTGAGAAGGAGTGAACTGTGACTTGCGGTATGGTCGGCAAAACGTCCCGGTTTGTGAAGTGCTAATTGACACCCTTGAGCTCGTGAAATTTCCGGAGGAGCTCATATTGGTTGGTAGTCCATGAAGTACCATAGCCTTTGACTTCAAAGGTTACTTGAGGAAGGGAGAGCTGGGCAACGACATCGTGTTCCAAAAACTCTTCTCCCAAGGGATCAAAGGACCAGTAGTAGCTTGATCTGGGGGTTGGATATCCAGCCAAAGTGTCCCATCGTCTTCGAAACGAGCTGCCGGCGAGGATAAAAAAAGATATGGCATCTTCGATGAAGGATCCATGTCCTGCTCTGCATATTGAAATGACATCCACAGCTGAACCATGTCAATAATAAGCAGATCGTCTAGCTTAACGCCGGGGCTATAGGTTGTCAATTCGAGAAATATAAGCAGAGAATCAAAACACCGAGCCCAGATTCGAGTAGGCGAGGAGCTTGAGAGATCCAGGATTTCCTCATGTACTGGGTATCAGGTATCGAGCTATAACTGACAAAAGTCAGATCTTTTTTGGATCCCGCCGGCACTACTATCCTGGTGCTGTGTCAGTGCAGTGCAGCGAACAAACCACAAAATACCGTGTCCGTTGCGTGTCCACCGCAGTAATACCAGGTATAGGGGAGGCGCGGTAAGAAGCCCAAGGATTAAAGCGGGGTTCGACCTTTGAAAGTTTGGAATCCGGGAAATGGACTTGGAAGTCCAAGAGGTCGCTGCCGACAGTTGCCGGTTTTCCAAACAGAATACGATCATGGGCGAAGAGGTCGACGCTCCTGTAAGAGGGGGAGGCAATCAAAATGGCATGGATATCGCACACGTCCATCCGTGAAAATAGCTGCTGTTCGATGTCTCGGGTGCCGGGTGTTACAGATTGATCTGACGAGGGTCTGAGTCCGAGTGATGCAATCATTGTATTTATTGTCTTCTCTCAAATTCTGTCGTGTTTACTAAACAAAAAATTGATAACAAGTCTTCCTTCAACACCAATAAGATCCTTGACCCTAACCTTAACCTTCTAACTAACACACAACTCTGATATCCAGAGTTAAAGCAAGCTGTGCTTGCCCTAACTCCATCAAAGCGGGCCATAGTCGCTTCAGGGGACAAAATAATAGCAAGAAAAACAATGCCAGATAAGAGAACTGAACCAACATTGGTTACGAAGTGATTTAGGCTCCATTCGGCTGTCGTTACTTTGCGTCATTTTGCGTCATTTGGAAGTGCTCCACACCAAATTTAAATAACCGGCAGTTAGTGGCAGAGACTCCGAAGGTTTGGGCTATTCTTCAAGTTCCGGGCAAGTCAAATCAATAATTAGAACGTTTGAAGCGGTTAAGATTATGTAATTCGGTCCAAAGGTAGAATGCAGCATATATGAGAGCAACGCTGGGAGGATGGCACTGTAAATGTTCAACAAGCGAAGTATGAGCTTCGATTTGAAGCGTCTGTCTACGAGAGACTACTGTAAACGACTCAAATGTGTCGCAGTTTCGCTGAGAGAACAGCTCAGAACACTGCCGGCGCCGGAGTCAGCGGGAATAGAAATACGGCGGCATGGCGACAGTCAAGCGGCAATATTCTATCGCTAGATTTCGGGCTACGGGAGGAGGGTGAGACGAGGGTGAGACGAACTTGAAGGTTGCTTGAACATGGGGTCAAAGAGGGTCACATAGCATCCGTGACCCCTGTCACCCATCGATTATATCTGGTTCGGCCGAAATACCGGACCTTCGCAGCCGTGGTTGGCACTGTTGCTGTGAGGTCCCGATAATTCAGAGGGTAGGGACCCCGCGTGGGCTGCCTAGAAAGCAAGTAGATCAAACACAAGCTGAGTGGGTGAAGTGGTGGATTCCAGAAAACTAAGGAACTACCTACCGACTGTCTACCTAAATACTATTCTGGTGTCCTTGTAAATTCAAAAGGCCCTCCGGGCATACCTGTAACCTCTCCCTTCACTGCACCTCTTATCCTCATGACCTGATCTGTTTCCATGCCCATATCCAATTTCTTTTACTATTGATCACCCATATAAAAATTGATAAACTATGCACTAGTTGAAACACAAGAAAAAGTTGCCCAAACAGAACCTTTTTAAGAGGGATTCACCACTTGGAAACAAAGGGAGAATAAGCACAAAGTTGCTTGCTTAGAATAGCCAGGGGACACATACTCTAGCTCGCCCGGACAGTTAAGCAAAGTTTTTTTACAGCACCTTCCTGCCTTCAGTATAGGTTTGGTTTCCATTGGGTTTTTTGGCAAGCATTTACAGCATAGTAAAATGTACATTACCAAATGGCTGAATTTCTGAGGCCAAATTGGAAGTGCAGTAGAATTGCCAAAGTGCAGCTACGTTTTGATCCACAAATTACTTGTATATGCAAAGTGATCAAAATAGGACTGTTAATTTTATACTGGACTCAAATCCTACCCATACACTTTGCAAATGTAATAGCCTACATATGTATCCTCTACAGATCTCCCAATGTGATTTCAAGTGAATTGTCCTAGAATTGAGCTCAGTACAGCACAACTTTTTGATCAATAGTTACTAAACAATTAACTGTTCAACTGAGCCTGACTCCAACTCCCTTTTGTTTCAATTCACCTTGACTTCATGAGACTCCGCACAAGGCCAACACAAGTTGAACAATGGAAAGTGTCTAGAACACGGTCGATGATCTCGGGAGATGCCGCTCCCATCAGAGACGAAATGGATAGCGCTTTTCAGGCCCCCAGGAAAGGCAATAGTCCAGGCGGGTCTATGATGGGCGACGTCGGGAGATGCCGCTCCGATCACAGACAAAATGTATAGCGCTTTTTAGGCCTCCAGGAAGGGAAAGAGTCCGGACCGGACTATCGGATGATATCGGGTTGCTACGGCTATGATATCATGAAACCACAATAGGTACCGGAAACCGCCGAATATTTTGGGAGACAAACCTGTCTCCCTAGTCGGTTACAGGAATATACTGCATTATTACATTCAATTTGACCATCACGAATCACTCCCCCCTTGGTCGATGGCGAATATTGGTGTTTCATCACGCATCACCCACCCCTTGGTCGAATGTAATTTTCGTCACGCAGGCATCAAAATGCTCAAAATCTCCTCCGCGGCGCATAAATTTGAAAATTTTCGTTCCGGTGGTCGAAAATTTCGGTTCTGTCACCCGAAACTTCGGCCCTGGTCGAATGGTCGAACTGCTAATTCGGGTCACGCATCACACCCCCGGTCGAATTGAATGTAATTATACAGTAACTAAAAAGCTACGCTACCTTGTACTTATGAATGATGACAAATAAATGAACTAAGGTCCGCAGCGGCGACCTTGTTCTAAAAAGCTACGCTACATTGTACTTATGAATGATGACAAATAAATGAAACAAGGTCCGGAGCGGCGACCTTGTTCTAAAGTTGAACTCGGATGCAGCCGAGATGCCGAACGTCGGCATATCCGCTACACTTGCCCATCATTATTTTCATTTCGCAGATCTGAGATCATATTGACTGAGCATGGGCCGGGTTCCTAGGAATGTAGTCGAGCAAATTTCAGGTAAAATGGAGACGGAAATGTGCCCAGCATAACATTGATACTTTTTTCTTGCAACGATGGGTGAGTTTGATGCCGGGATCGGGCAACTCCAGCCGGAATTCGGCCTTTAATATAGGGCCACTCCACCCTCATCATATAGGTACTCTTAGGATTATCCATCCCAACTACGGAGCCAATCGGGAACGATTTAACGACGTGCGAGTACCATCAATATCTGTTTTACAACCGTGAGCAAACGATAATCGGGCCTCGTGTTAATAATTCGCCTTGAAGCGTACCGTAGCTCTCTGGTAGGTCGGACCACTGGTACACACAGAGCAGGAGGGACTCTAATATGGGGAGAGCAAGTTAGGGTAGCCCGCGGTGTGCCTTGTAATGTTTCCCGAAGGTGTTCGTTGGACTGAAACCTCTTCCGTTAAAGCGAGGTGTTGTCGGGTGTATTTACTACGAGGATCAGAGTGATCTACATCAAGTGAACACTGGTCCTGCCGAAATAAGTAAATGGCTTTAATGAATCTGGAAATGACCCGGTCCCAGGCTCGCCATGTAGAAGACGGTAAATTAAAGACGGTAAAATTATTATGACTATTAGCGGATGGATGTGTAGACTATGCGTGTGTTGCGGACTATTATATGTGGGGTGCTAAACTAATCAATGTTATGCCCGCATTGAAGGAGAACAGTGGCGACCACGCAAGCGTCTAGGAGGCCGGCCGTAACGGCGGTAGAGGTAAGTTCAAGCGAGACTGTGCCGTCGTCCCCACGGCAGATTCGCCCCAGGAGCTCGGGTGTCAAGGTGCCTGCGGGGTATAACTACGTAGCGACACAGTCAGGATGTTGATATAATTCCGAGGCGCCGATGAAGACGTACACAAATTGTGCTCTGCTTCGGGGCCCAGATGTATCGCTGGCCATTCACCTTCATCACCCGATGGCTGGAGAAGGAAATATCAGCAGAATTCCGGCTGGCTCCGTCAATACTCACCTCCCATCGGGGGCCAGGGCAAGCCAATCTGAGACGCGCCGTTTGGAAAAGACATTGCGGACCTCGACCAGCGGACGGTCCTTCCATTCGACGAGCGCAATGACCTTGCCGTCCGGATTCTTCACGGCCGAATAGCCAGGGAGCGAGGCGTCCGTGGTGACTTTGAAGTATGGGTGCGTGTTTCGGCCGATGACGGTTGAGTTCAAGATGGTGGGGTTGAATGCCGTGAAATAAAAAGACACCAAATTAGACGCGGAAGCGGGACCAGCAAACGGTAGGACGCCGTGGAGCACTGGGGCGCCGGGCGCTGCCCGGCTGCCGTTCGAGTTCGACCAAGTTGAGTAGGGGTTGAGGTGCGACATCTGTGTTCGTAGTTCACATACCTATCGCTCGTATTATGCGGTGACTTGGTAAACTATCTCGACTGGCAAACGGGTGTTGTCCAGTGAACAACGGATATCCGCTGTCCATTTCGCCGTCCATTTCGCCGCGTCTGAGCCCCAGAATGACCGCAATGGCGATCCCGGGGGGAGACGTGATCCGGTCAACAGTGGCTTCTCTTGCATTAACCTTGCGACGAGGTTGGATTGGGTGAGCGGAGACTATCTGCCTGCTGAAACCGGTTCTGTAACTCTCTCCAGCGTTAAAGTCCTGAAGACAAGTTAAGAAGGAAATTTACATGGGCAGATTTTCTTGCTGTTTGGCTACATAATGAATGGATCTGAACAGTACAGGGCCATATCGGCGTAAGCCGGCGTGCACATACTTATATTTTCTACGGAAACGACGCGTAAATTTTTTCGCTTTTCTTTTCGGCGATGAACTTCGAAGATGAATTGCGCTGTCCGTCGTGACCGAGCTATGCATGGTGGGCGTACTCCTGTTTGAGAGAAACAATTTACTCCCGCATCAATGGCGTCGGATCACAGTCCCAATTCGTTCTTGGTGCAATAGTTACTAGCGCCAGCATAGCCATTGCGCTTCCATTGTCATCGGCTGTACAGCCGAGAATAAGATAGCAGAGTTCCCTAGATGGATTCATAGAAATTCGGGGGCGGAACTCGCTTTGACAAAATTCGTTGATAATGAAGCCGTCACGTGACAGACACAGATTGAACGTTCCATTTTGAGTTTAACTGCCTTGTAACCCGCGGCAGAAGTTATGAGAGAAAGGAAATCGCCCAAAAATTCATATATTATACGTGCATCGCTATTTTCCGGGCTGGACCATTTCCAAAATTGTGGACACAAAATATTGGGTGTCATCTGTAGGTTGCCACAGACGAACGGGGAAGCACGGAATTACTGTCAGACAGCCATACAATTTTATGCTACCTACCTACCACCGCGTTTAGGCACCGCCAGAAACTCAGCCGGTCCTTTGTTTTTTTCTCCGGGCAAACAACATTACCACTAGCTGGGCATCTCGGGCTTCGCCATTCAAGGGACACCTCCTTCCGATTTTGGGCTGGATTTCCTCCGACCACGCAGACATATTATTAAAATGGTATGTGCTCTCGGGGCTCGCTTGGCCGGCGGGCGATGCTAAACAAGTGATCGTCGGGGCATAGCCACGGAAAGCCCCTGGACCGTGACGCCCAGGACCCGGCGAGCTTGACACGGGGAAATCTGGAAATTGGAAGGAAAGCCACGGATGAACGACGGTTTTGTCGTTGGAGCTACAACGCCAATGCCGGTGAAATGTCGGAAGGGGGAATAGCGATACCACCGCGCGATAAATGCTGGTCGCTAACAAACAGAGACTCCTTTGAATGATTTCCATCCGTACATTGTAGACAGAAATTTATCTTCTGAAGAAAAGGCAAACGGATGGTGGAAAAACAACTGGGGGCGCTCGGAGTTCGGACCGGTTCGCCGTCCCGAACAGCCGGACATCAGATGCGGAAAATTTGCGAGAATGATTATGCGTCTGTAACCAAACTTGACTCCTCCCCCCCCTCACCTCCGGCCCTCCCTCTCCCTCCCACTGACCACCGTCACCCTGCCGATTTTCAACATGCGCATGCCAGACGACTTTGACGCCGTCGACGACGCCGTCGACGAAGGTGGGCGAGACTTGGAATGTGTCGTGCGTTAAAGCTGAGAGCGCTGTGGAGTAAACATCTTGAAGGGAAAGGGCTGGACAGAGGAGTCTGCCTTCGATGCCGAGAAGGACAAGACGCAGTTCCGCCAGTCCGAAGCCGCCTGCGATCGGGTCAAGAACTTCTACAAGGAGCAGCATGGTGCGTCCCTCTTCTTCACGACTTTCATTTTTACGGGCGCTCCCGCGCCTTCTTTCTCTGTGGAGCGTGGAGCATGCTGACGTGTGCCCAGAGAAACAGACGGTGGAGTTCAACATCAAGATGCGGGTCTTTATTCTCCCCCTTGTACCACATCCTCAAGGAGCAATCCTCGTTACCCGAGGAGGGCCTCTGGATGATCCGCTACCACAGTTTCTACCCATGCGCTGCCCTCCCCACCCCTTCATCGAGTCCTCATCGCGCTCCTGTGCAGGTGGCACCGCGAAGGAGCATATACGCACCTCACCGCGCCCGTGGACGAGCGCGCGCTCGCCGCCGTACGCGCGTTCAATCCGTACGACCTCTACTCGAAGAGCGACGGCGGCGTCGACGCAGAGGCACTGCGACCGTACTACCAGGGCCTCATCGACAAGTATTTCCCCGCCGTTATACATTGGTAAGCGACCGCAGCGTCGGAGGCGGAGACCGCACACATCTTAGATGCCGTTGGGCTGCAATCAAGGAACCATTTGTGTATACCTAGACAATATTCACGCCTTTTTAGCTTAGCACGCCCCTTCGACCTTGGACCAATAATTGCAGAGCTTCTGTTTGTACCTGAACCTGTGTCCGAAATATGGCTATAATTTGGCGAAATTGAAATTATGGTTGAATTCAAAGTTCATTTGGTGTGCTGTGGTGCGCCGTCGCTAATATCTGCGGGATTGTCAATCCATCGATTGGTTCTCGGGTGAGATCCCTCCGTCGTATTGTCCCAAGGTCAGCTTGACTTGATAATTACTCCCAGACTGCCCTCCCCCATATAATTCCTCACCGCTGGGACTCTACCATCCATACCGCAAATGATTTGAACTAATGCCGTTCGGCCGAAACCCCGATCGGATCGTCGGCGCGTATTATCATGAATCGAATCTGACTTTCTCTGCAATGCCCGGCCCCAACCCGGACCTATGCAACAGAGAAGCAAACGCACTCGAAATCAAACGCACTCGGAAACAGTAGAAATTGTTTCCCGACGGCGAAGCTGCAATGGAAAATGATGGTGCGTCCCGCGGCCGGGAATTAAGACACCCCTCACTGTCTCGACAGCACAGGTCTCGCGGCTCCTCTCATCATCCCATCCCGATTACCCCAACGGTACCTATTTTTCACAGGTCTCGCACACTCTTGAAGCTCCTATTCAGTTAAATATCAATACCGCACATGAATAGACGAAAAAGCATCCTCGGAATCCCCTCTACACCGGCGTATCGCTTGGTTCACCCTTCCCTCTCTTTCCGCATTTCCGACGCCTGATTCACCGAGGCTTTTCACAGCCGCTCCTCCTTAATTTTATACAGCATCAAGCGCTGCCCAGCTCTATGCTCATTCTCCCGCACACTATTTGAAGGATCACTATGGTTTCGAGACTCTCGACTTATATTTTAAGCGCTCTCGCTGCCCTCGCAGCGCTTCCCATTGCGTACGCCACTGCTCGTGGTTTGCCTTGGACTACCAACAGTAACTTTGCATCCGCCCTTGGCAGCCAGCTGAAGGTGTCTTGGTACCACCGTAAGCCTTTCTTTTAATGTTTATTTCGTTATCTTACCGCAATGATTTCACAGACTGGGAGTACGGCGCCATCCCCCAGATGCCCGCCAAGAACGAATTCGTCCCAATGTTCTGGGACACCGCGGTTTTTGCTTCTCCCACATCCAGCGCACGAGATTGATTTCGCGCACCAGAAATACGACAAAAGGTTCAGCCGCAAAGCCGAGATGGCCAAGAACACCCCAAAATATCTTCTCGGCTTCAATGAACCGCACATTTCGGGCCAGGCCAACATGTCGCCCGCCGACGCCGCCGCCGTCTGGATGACGGAGATCCACTCCTGGGCAGCGAAGGGCGTCAAGCTCGGAAACCCCGCCGTCGCCTGGAATCTCGACTGGACCGCAGAGTTCCTGGCTGAACTCAAGAAGCGCGGGAGCCATGTGGATTTCGTCACCGTCCATTGGTGAGTCGCCTATCTGCATCCCCTTCATCTTCTCAACGTCCCTGTTAAATACGGCTCGTACCAGGATCTCGCCACGTTCAAGAAATTCGTTTCGACCGCACATTCTCGCTTTGGATACAACATTTGGGTCACCGAGGTGGGTATTACCACCAGCTCGAACCCCTCGACATCACAGGTGAAGCAGTTCATGATGAACGCCTTCGCCTGAATAGACTCGACCGGATATGTCGACCGCGCTTCTTGGTTCAATGAGTATTCACATTCCTCATACCCGAGCGCCAATGTTTCACTTCTCCATTCCAGGTTGTTTCACGAAGAACTCGCCTCCCGATTCATACGCTACCGCGAAGAATTCTCTGTTCCAAGTCTCCGGCGCTCTGAATGACATGGGCTACTGGTGCGTTGAATAGATCCCCCCATCGTGCCATCGCTAACGTCATCCCCCAGGTACGAAATACCGCCCAGTTCAGCCGCCGCGAGGAAATGATGCCCAGCCACATCGTCGCCGTACGTCTGCGTCCTGTGGAACGGAAGGAAGGCGAAGGCGAGGCCGTCCACTGCGACCAGATCTGTGAGCTCCGCAACGCGTCAATTAGGCGTATGAGAAGGACCACCACTCTCATTCCGCCGTTGTGTCCGCGCAGCATCACACGGAGACCTCCGGTGCCGCTCCCTCGCACACACGCCACGCAGAAGCAGTGTCCACGCACCCCGAGCCTCAACGGAGTCGGGCGAGCACCACCACTCTCACTCTGTCGTTGCATCTGCGCAGCATCACACGGAGACTTCCGACGCCGTGCCCTCGCAGACACGCCACGCAGGGTGAGTGTCCACGCACCGCGCCGCTCCAACGGAGGCGGGCGAGCGCCATCACTCCTCCGTTGCATCCGCGCAGCATCACATGAACACCTATGACGCTACGCCCTCGCAGACACACCACGCAGAGGCAGAGGCTACGCACCCCGCCGCCTCAATTGAGTCGGGCGAGCATCACTCTCACATCTGGTCCTAATTTTCCGTCTTTCGGTTGATGGCGCCGTGCCCCTACACCCTCATATTCCTGGTATCTTGGATGTCGCTACGCGTTGTCTAGTTAATTCATTCAGTAAAAACTTTGTCTTCCACAATCAATATTCGATCCATTCTTCTTGCTTTCATTTCCGCCCGTTATTGCATCTGTTCTGCGCTTAAAGGCAATATTCTTCTAGTTTTCATCGGATCTACACCAAAAAATTCGGTTTCGCCGTGCTCTCAAACTCTTCGACCCACAACCCATTCGTCGGCGATTCACCTGACAATCAGCAGTCGCTGCAGGACTGGTTGGCCCTGGCCAATGCCTGGGGAAGGAATGTTGATCGAAAAATAGCATTTTACCCAGCATATCGGAAATGATGAAGAATGATGCGCCCAGTTTCAGACAACGGCACGTAATATTTTTATGCAAAAAACGGGACTCGAAGTGAAAGGTGTTGAGATCGACGTGATCGCGTTTCGGCCGACACCGGCACCCTTCCTGATCCGAACTCCCATGTCCCAACCAAGTCCCAACCATGTTCCCTGATGTTCTACAGTTTTTCGCGCAAACTCAGCAACTAAAGCCCTTGGGAGGACGTCCCCTCTGCTAATTAAACCATTCGCATATGCTGCACAAGATCTGCCTTCGCTTCGCTCCGGCAGTGTCTGACTGAGGGTAACGGAGAAAAAACCAGGAACAAAATAAAATGAGGATGGTATGTCCGTGACTGTGGCAGACACCGCTCCGAGACTATCTCAGCGGCCAATGAATGAGTTACTCAGTTGCAAGGGACATTCATAAGAGTAACACATTGAAAATATTTTCGAGATCCGAGAGACTTGAAAGGGTGATAAAATATATTCAATTATCCAACTGTAAATATTCCCAGTCCGAGGTGCCCACTGTGTCACGGTCATGCGAGACAGCTTACATAAAGACCTTGATGTTTCACTCGCAATTTGACGGGCATTTCCAGAAGGACGTAGGCACAGGTAACAAAATAGCATGTTCCCACAGAGACAGATCAAATTAAAATCGACCCAGAGCATCAGTATTATTGTTGCAGGAGCTCGAGAAGTCCCAGAGTAGTTTGAATGGCTGGATGTTGAAGAAAGAGGGTGAGGAGCACTTCCCTGAAAGCAGGGGAATTGGTCCCCTTTATGTGTGGGGAATTCTCGGAGGAATTCTCTGTGGCGTAGTGCGTCGCTGCTGCGAGGAACTGTGCTTTCCTGCAGAATGGCTGCGACGGACTGTGTCTGTTACAAACCATACTGCGGCAGGCCAGCTGCGAACTGCGGGAAGGTCAGATGTTGTGCGTAAATGGGGCATCGGAAATCAAAATAACCATGAGCAAGACGGGAGGCTCTGAGAGAAGAGAAATAGAGATGGAGATAATTGCATATGGAGTAAAAACTACAACATGCCCCAACGAACGAGGAGCATCTCGTTAAAGCGGTTAGTCTTGCCGCCTCGTGTGGCGCCCAATCAAAGTCTCACACGAGGAAGAAGTCTGATGTGACACGCCTCAGTCTCTTTGTCCTTTTACATCTCTCGAATGGAACGAGCTTTCACCAAGATTTCTCTCAAGTGACGAGCTTTCCCAGATACTCGTCGGAATGACGAACTTTCGCGCTAATCCATCAAGGTTACGACCTTTCTCGTTCCTAAGCGAAGTGACGAAGTGACGAAGGTGGGTACTACCCGGTCCATGATACCTACACCAGGAACTCAGACCAGACCGGAACCACCATGTCAATTTTGGATACTTCCTGCATACACCGCAATTTGGCGGGGAACGGCGAAATACCGTCCGGGGTATTGATATCCTATATATCGCCGCCTGGACCTAAGAAAATGGAGCTATCTCAGCCTCGTAACGGCCCTCGGACAGGCCATCTTTCGACACCGGCCCATGGAGACTCGAGCTCTACCCGGGGACCCACCACGCGGGACGGATCTACCCCATGGACCCCTGGACCTCCTGGACCCACCGTACCGTCCGGGGTATGTGCGCCTCGCGGAAAATCGGAGGACGAGGACCTGCCTTTGGCCACCATCCACAGGTCACTCACCGCGGGATCCCAGAGTGGCACGGACTCCTCTGGAAGCACATATGGACTCCGGGACGCAGACCACACCCTTGGGGATTGGTGCGCCGCCGCTGCGACCACCGACTCGCGGGGCGACCTTGCCTCGCTGGCACTTTTGGCGGTGATCGGGACATTCGGGTCGTTACCCGATATGTCCCGCCCATCTCCGATCATAATCGGAGATGTTTCAGCGCCCGCGGCTCTATTTTCGCTGGTCCTGCTTAGCCTGTGGATCTTCTCGTGCATCTTTGCACTGCTCACCAAGTTCGGGCGGTGCCGTCTAGCTGCTCTAACACAATTCCCCTACTATGATGTGCGCATACTGGAATCGATGACTACGACAAGTCTCGTGGCTCACCTCCCGAAAGCGGTGGACAACTATGGCCGTACAGTTCCCTCCAACTCATCCCCAGGTTCCGGCGGCCGTACCCCCAATGTGTCCAGTGGTGGTGGAACGAACGGAGGCACCCCGGCTCGTGGGCGGGGGAGGGCTGCCCGCCACGGAGCAGCTTCGCACATGGTGCGCACTATGGGATCGTCGAATACTGCACCTACCGCCCGTGTGGCTAGGACTTCACCGGGGGAGATCAAAATTATGTATTGGAATATATTTCATCACTTTACGCTCAAGTTGACAAGTGATGATTTCCGTGCAATCCTTGAGGCATACGACATTATGCTCTTCGCCGAAACGGATATGCTTCCAGGAGAGGACGAACCAGCCGATGTTCCCACAGGTTACGTTCTTGTCTCCCTTCCACGTAAACCCCATCTTGAGACAAACCGCCGCGGATGAGGTGTTGCCCTCCTGATCCGGGAGAATATTGACTTTGTCAAGTCTCACCTCACCTCGCCGGACATCCTGGTTCTTGATCTAGGCTCAATGTGGCTCATTGGCGCATATATTCCTCCCGTTACTTCGCGATGGGAAGGCTGGACAGATGTGGATCCCTTCCAGCAACTGTGGGAAACGATTGCGCTGTGCACGCAAAATGAGGATAAACCTGTCTTAGTTCTAACAGATATCAATGGACGCGTTGGGAGCCTTCAAGTGCCGAGATTCTCCGAACGGTGGCCACGTAACTCATCGGACCTTGCCGCCAATGCACGTGGACAGGCTGTTTTGCGGGAATGCGAGGACTACCACCTCTGTATTCTAAATGGCACCTCGCTTGAGTCAGTTTTACCCGGCCGCTTTACATCCTGGCAACCCACCGGTCAATCCACGATCGACTATGCCTTCGCTTCCGAGAGCCTGTTGCCTCTGGTTCGTAGTTTTCATGTTGAATGCCCCACACCCGACCCGAAAGACGACTGGGCTGACCATACTCGGATCTGTGTCACGCTGGATGCCGCCGCAATCTCGCGCACATCGAGTCTGACATCTGCTCCGCAGCCGGCCCCGCACTTTGCTGGCACGGAGCCAATAGATATTCTTTACCAGGAAACGATGGACGCGAAGGAGACCGCGGAAGAGGCATTGCTTTCCTTATATGGTCCTCTCCTAGCTGAAACCCCACAAGTGCAAGCCTATGTCGAAGGAGTCGTGCCGGGGAAAGTACGGACCAAGTCTGCTGGCGCTGGAATCTATTTTGGCCGCGGATCGGCTTCAAATATGTCGCTCAAAGTGCCTGGACCAGGACGACCGACAGCAGACCGAGCGCGGATATATGCGATTCACGAGACACTCCGAAAAGTGGACCCTGACAAGTCTCTGGTCATTTTTTTGTACATCGAAAGTTATTATACGGCAACTGTGCTACGCAGCGGCAAAGAAAATGAGCCTCGGATGGCCAGGGGCTAATGGTGACATCTTCAAGGCCACGGCGCTACTTCTGTCGAAACGGCACGGCCAAACAAAATTCGTTCATCTGGATTCGCGGGTCAAGAACGAATACAGGCAAGAGGCGTACTCCAGCGCTAAGGCGGCTCTCGGAAATCCCCCAATCTTCTTTCGACTTTGACCCCTCGCAGCCCGGGCCCGCTATGTGCGCGACCCTACACGATCCTGTGCCAAACAAGCGAAAGGTTGTGACGGACTTGGAGGAGACATCCCCGGAGAAACCCAGGCCTTGGAAACACTGGGGTGATAACACCGAAGACGATGCGGACGAAAGGCATCGAGGTCGCGCGAAGGTTCATGCTTTACAGTCTGGTCTTCGAGCCGAACTCCTGGCTTGCAAAGATATCAAGGAATTCTGGGATTTTGTGCGCAGAAGAACGGACGCACGCCCGAAGAAGTCCAAAGTATCGCTCTCGGATCTTTCGACGGACTTCAACGAGCGGTTGAATCCTCCAAAGGTAACCCCCGCATCGTTTGATACAGAACAACTTGCGTTTAATGCACGTATGGCACGCGAGCTGGACCCGGAGCCGTTGGATACTTCACCGCGGCAGTCATACACCAGGGAGATTACATTGGAGGAGATTGAATCCATGAAGCGGCATATAACGGCGCATGGACTGGATACCGCAATCGGAGTGGATGACTTCTCATACAAGGATTGTCTATCCATTCCAAATGAGAAGCTCCTGGAATTCTTTCGCTACTGCATCGGGAATCGAGACATGCCGCGTTACTGGCTAATGTCGCTGCTCATCGGGATTTTGAAGAAGGACAAAGACGCAACGGACCCTGCCGGCTATCGTCTCATAGCGCTGGAATGTTGCATGCTGAAGATGCTTACTCTCATCATTGACCGACGTCTGCGGGAGGGTGCAGAGGACATCGGCGCAATTCCCAAAACTCAGAACGGCTTCCAGGATCACCTCCGCACTAATGATAACCCGTTTGTTCTTTTGTGCCTCATCGACAAGGCCCAGGCGTTGAATAAGCCACTGTATGTTGCATATTTAGATCTGAAGAACGCCTTCCCTGGGACAGACCGATCTACACTCTGGGTTAAACTGGCGAAACTCGGTATCTCGGGACCTATGATCGAGTGGTTGAAATGCCTTTACGACAGGATTCGGTATATTGTCCGACTGGAGGGCCGTTACGCGCCGGCATTTCGTTCCCTCCTGGGTATTCTAACTGGTGATCCCGGATCCCCTCATTTATGGAATTTGTTCATGTCCGACTTCATCCTGGCGCATCACCCGGAGGATATTACGCTGAATGGCGTACCGTTCAACAAAATCGAACACGCGGATGATATTATGACAGCGTCCCCATGCTCTGCGGGTTTTCAAATGCACCTCAATGGCTCCCAATCATGGTCGGACAAAAATGCTTGCATAACTTCCATACCTAAATGCCTGGCTCAAATCTGGGGCTCCCGACAGAAATGGTATCCCTCTGCTTTTTATCTCGGGAGCGAGCCAATAAAACAGGCGCAAAAAGCGTGCTATCTCGGTATCTGGTTCGAAACAGGCTGTCATTTCATCTGGCGGGAGCAGTACAAGGTGAAGTCGAAGAAAGCTTCTAAGGTGGCGAATGTAATCCTAGGCTTGGACCGCTTCGTGGGCACTCTACCAACATGGGATATGCGTACTCTGTACATGGCCCGTGTGGACCCATACTTGATCGCGGGTTGCGAGGTTTGCCTGGATGTGGAGGAGAAGAGCGTGAAACTGCTTGAAAAAGTCCAGTGTAAATTTCTACGACGGATGCTCGGCGTGGGATCACGGTCTATAAAAGTCGTGTTGTTCTCGGAGACCGGAATATGGCCAATCAGGTATCGGAGGGTGTACCTGGCGCTCAAGAACTTGTGTTACTGGGTTGGCTTAGAGAAGTTGGACAGGCCTGCGTGGAATGCTCTCCAGGAATCACTCGCCCTAGCGCGAGAAAAAAAGATGTCATGGGTTAACGATTTGCGGCTGGTACTCTCACACTTGTACATACCTGTGGAGCTCGATATCTCAGGCCCGATAGAGGTGTCAACCATCGAGGAGGCAATGAGACAGGTAAAATCATCTATGGAAGCCTGGATTGACCACGACATCGAAACATCTTCCCGGACCAAGGACTTGTTGACGGATCGCCTAGAACTTGACGGCGACACCGGCCGATTGATGAAAAAATCGTTGGACTTTCGCCACTACCTCAGAATCAAGACCCCGGACCACCGGCGTGCCCTAACACGCATGGTGCTATCGAGCCACAGTCTGGCCGTGGAGCGCCGGAGATGGAAGGAACGAGGCAAGAATATTGTTCCTCGAGAGTGGAGAAAATGCAGGTTTTGTCAAGATGCTATAGAGGATCCGGCCCATGCGATGTTTTTCTGTGACCATCCGGACCTCATGCAAGTGCGCGAAGTCTTTTTGCTGGAGCTGTACGAAAAGATCCCGGATTTCAGGGGCACATTTAGCAACACCTTGGATCTATTCAAGCCATACTCGCGAAGAGGGAAATTACTCCGGCACTGGGGAAACTGGCCTTCAATGTACTAAAGGTTTACGACGCGACACCTATGCTTCTCGTTGAACCGCCTACGGAGGTGTAACTGTAACCCCGTCGCATGGCCTTCATGATCCGATCAGGATCGACAGAAGGATCCGATCAGGATCGACAGAAGTCTGATAAGGAAAAAATTCTCTCTCTTTGCGCGCTCCAAATGGCCACCACTCTGTCTACCGAACAACCTTTCGAAACATTCATGGCTACAGCCACCACAGCGGATTCTTCTGTGGACACCGTGACCCCACGACCCCACCCGATACTGTACCCGAGAACCCCGCGGCTGGACCGCGGCTACGCCTGCTGCCGACGCTGGCGAGACACCTCTTGCCAACGAGCTCCGCAAGGAGATCGCGCAGACTCTGGGCCCATCCTCAGCGACTCGCCCGATGACCCGCATGCGGAGCACCCAATCCGTCGCTGCGGTCGACACGGCCGCAACCATTGATGGCACCGCCCCGGCTGCGCAGAGGGCTTCTGAGCGCGGGGTCGAGGTTTCCACGTTCGAGCACTTCGGCCTGGCGGGTCCTCCCACTGGTAAGGAGAACTCGGGCCCCATGATCGTCCGTGCGACCAGAAATCTGGCCAAATTGGCGGATATCGTCGGCACTCTCGATGCACGCTTCGGACAGCTCGAAACCGCGGTGGAGAACATCGAGACGGAACTCACCATTGGAGCAACTGCGCGCCACCGCGGGGAGACCAACGACGCCGCTGGAGGCGCGCCCCCGGCTCCGAATAGTTCTGCCGGGTCGAACAACGGCAGTGTTGCTACCGTCGACGACACTGAGGTCCTTTCCGAGCGTGTAGATTTACTCGATAAACACGTGACGGACACGTCGGAGCATATCCAGGGTATCCAGAACCGGGTCGACGACCTGGAGGGTCGTATCAACCAGGCTGCCCCCCCGTTCTCGCTGATCAGGATGAGCAATGCGATGGCGGCGCAGTTCAAAACGATCACATCGGACCGGGATACACTCAAGGCGGAAATCGAGTTCCAAGCTGACGCACAGCTCAAAATCAATAAAAAAAATGCCCAGCTCATTGCACAGCTCCAGGCTACCATCAACGTCTTGGAGGCCACTGTCGCACGTCTCGAGCTCGCTCCCACACCCCCCTGCTCCCATCCTCCCATTCACGCTCGGCAGCCACCGGCCGTGTTCGTTCTCGCTCCAGATCCTTGGACGACAGCATCAGCTCCAAGCGTGCGCGGTCGGCGGCCGTCGATGACATGCCTTTCGTCATCATGGGGCCTGTCAAGATGTACGCGCAGCTTACCCCGCTGCAGATCCTCCAACTCCACATGGATGATGCACTGCCCAAATACATCCTTCCGGCGCATTTCGACGTTACTCTGGATCCCGTGCAGATCAACCATCTCCGCATCAGGATGGACGTCCAGGCCGAGACGCGTGCGCTGGCCTCCGCATGGGGGAAGACGGGGAACACTGAAATTACGATGAAGTTGGGTGGTGGCGACACTTTCGTGGGAACTCATGGGACGGCTGCTTCGGGATATCGGGCCTCGGGTCGTGATGGATACGGGGACTCCGCTCGGCGCGCATCGTCTTCCAGAGCCCCGGCAGGCCGCTTTTAATGTCGTTACATTACAGTCCTTGTCTCTCCGGTAGTACATCGGCCAATGTGATGGAAACGGCGAGCCTTCTGGGACTATGCGACCGGTTCGCGGGTACAACAAAATTAATTCTCGTGACCGCTTGCGGCATGCATGACCTTACGGTCCTTTTTCCTGTACTGTTCCCTTGAATGGTCTTGACACAACACTCGGTTCTCCTGCGAGGGAGATCCGGTGCTTGTCGCACGCATCTGCAAAGGGAAAGACTTACGACAGCTTGCTGTGCACTGGTGGACTCCGGGGATTTATACCTGGGGGGAGAGAACTCCTCCCGTACACTGGCTGCATATTTGCAGCTGGTGGTCAGGTCCCACGAGGTTTTAACCGGAGGTCCTGCCTTTTCGAGGCCAGCCAGTCCACAGTAAGCCAGCGTCTTGTGATATCGCCCCCCTGGAATGATGCTGTGCTCGGTCGGCATCTTGTAGGATTCTGTAAGGATAACCACCCTATACAGTACTACTTGTTTGTCTTCCGTAAACTCGTTGTTCAGCCTGTGGACCGCACGAGTATAATATATCCCCCCCCCCCCCCTTCCGTCGAAGAGGCTTGCAGGGCGCTCGAAGAAAGACTCTACCAAATCTCGGAAGACCCACTTGCCACACAGGTCCCAAAGGTCCTCGCTGAGGCCTGCGGCCTTGTGCGAGTTGCCGATCCAGCAGATCCGGAGTTTTCGGCGGTAGTGGACCGCGTGAGCGAGACCGTCAACATTGGTATCGGCCTGGCATACAGATCCCTTGATGTCGACTGCCTTCCGTCCTTTGCCCATACACGCGAGTTCCCGCTCCTTGCTGGGCCAAATACGGTCTTTAACATTTTCAGTGCGTCGTCGAACCGGTTGTTTCAAATGTCAACTGATATGGTGGTCCTATCCAGCTCCCCGGATCTACGAGGCTTTTTCAGAGCTCATAACTTTATTATTCGGGCGATGGAGGGCTAACCCACTGTTCGCATTCTGGCTCTGGATCTTTCACTCCATTTTTTCCTCGCGCTTACCCAAATCCTGGCCGGAAACCCTCCGCCCGCACCCGTCCAGCTCTCGGCTGTCTCGCTTCTGGAAGCGACCAACACCTCATGCCGCACCATCTGCGATCTCGACCGCGATATTCGAAGCGCGGTGCGAAGTTTCAAGCGACGAGCTCTATTCAGAGCCGCTGAGGCTCGTCAACAATGGGAGCTGTCTTGTGCTCCCGTCGATGGGTGGATACAACCAACGCACGCCCATGCTCACCTACTACGTTCTCGATGATGTATCGACGGACCAACCCTTTGCGCTCACCGCGCGTTATACGGAGGTCGGGCTCTCCGAATTAGCATATGGCTGCACCACGGACGAGCAGCGTAAGCTCATCTTCGTGGCGGACAGCTATCGCATCAAATCGTATGCGTGGGGGGATCAGCAGTCGGGCGAGCTATATAAGAGCGGCCTTCCCACCCACACGCTTGCAAGTTCCAAGCACACCGGTCCGCTCGCAGTCGTAACCTCGGGGTCACTCATCCGTGCGGGAAAGGGGTCCGCCGTGGTGTGGGATCTCGACGCACTGCCGACTCACGGTCGCACGGGCAAGAAACGTATCGGCCGCAAATTTGAAGAAGACTCGATGCGGGACGACTACGAGGATATCGAGGATTCGTCCGGGAGTAAATCCACTACCGTCATCAAATTCGCCGACCCCCACCTCACCCCCGTGGTCTGGTATCCGCATTCCGCGTTACCCGCGACCATGCTGTGTACCACGGATCCTGCTGAGAGCGAGGACTATTCGTTCATCTCGCTCGATCTGGAGCATGGCGGGAAACAGGTCGCTCGCTACTTTGGGAACGGAGCCGGGATTGGCGAGTTTTCGACCAGCGCGGCGGACCCGAATGTGTTCATGACCGCCGCCAACGACGGACATATGCGCCTGTATGATACGCGCGTTCCGCTCCCCGTCCTCACTATTTGCTCTGCGAGCGGCACCGAAGAATGCGGCGCGGTTTTGCTCGTCCATCCCGATGGGATCCCCGGTGCGTGCTGGGTCGCTCGCCTTCCGGACACACACTTACATCCCTGCTAGCCGTCTTCACCGGCTCGACCAACGACCAGGTCGTACGACTCTGGGACATCCGCGCGCGCAAGCTGGTGCACGAGCTTTCGACGGGCAACAACGGCGTAAACGGCATGACGTGGGACGCCACGCACAGCGCGCTGTACGTGTCGACGACCTGCGGCTTCATGGACCGCAACGGGTACACCAGCGACTACCGGCGCGCCCGTCTCCCGGCGAATATGCTGCCCGAACCGCTGCCCGCCGGGGGGATGCCGAACTACGACGACGAGGGCCCGTTCAACAAGTGCTGGCCGAAGCAGGCGATCCATTCGGAGGACTACTGGGGCGAGGCGTTCGACGCGGGGAATCATCGGATCCGTGCGTGTCCGTCGTGTTGTGTTCAACGTCAACTGACGTGTGTGTTTAGTTCGATACGCCTTCAAGGAACACGCCGATCCGACCATCGTCCCGGCCTACGGAAGAGCAACTCTGAATTCAGCTCCCTACTACTAAGAAGTGAAGTGACATTAAATATTGTATTCCTGGTTCCGGTTTACCGGTTCCAGGTCTCAGATCAGTAAAGAGCTTATCTGTCTGTCCTTTTTATGACTTATGTCCGTCTGTGGGTGTCCGTCTGTAGTTTGTAAGCATGTCAAATCAGCAACGGCTGGGTAAGCTTAACTAAGCATGTCATCAAGCAGTCACTCGTTGGTCGCTCGTTCAACTCCCATACAAATCATCCTTTAAAACGCTCTCATTATTTTACTCAACCAATTTCCGAGTTGAGATCATACACCGCATTTGCCGCGAGGAGCGACCGGAGGTCGGCGACGAGCGGCTAAGGGCGGCACAACATTAATATGGTATCTCAGCCAGAGAAGGAACCAGGACTGCCCGGAGGGCCCTATCTATTACCATAGCAATCCAGAATTTCTTTGGAGACATCGAAGCACGACCTTGAATGAGAACGAGTCGACACGCATCTACTCGCCGTGCAAGATCTCCAAGCCTTGACATGTTAGAGTAAGACGTATAGAGCATTTAAGAAGCACGAATGAAACCAGAGTGATGAGGTCGAAAGGTGCAATAATGCCTTTCCGGCGATGCGGAGACGTTGACACGATCTGGACCAGAGCGATATTCTCCCTTCTCTCATTGGTTGAAAAATTCTGTCGCCTATACGTGGATGACTCGTCCATTATGATTCACAGTTAATCTTGTATGGCTCTGTTTGGACTGAGATTGAGACGCGTCCGATCACGTGTCGCCTATGCAAGCAATTTTTCGAACCAGATAAAATGATAGAGTAATTAATATCGAGAGGCACCTACTTACTCTGGCCATCCGTTAAAATTACCAACCCGTCTCCAGGATGCACACTCGCGCCCTCACGAATCCCTTTCCCGAAGCCACTGACCGTCATACTGACGTTAGCTTCCCC